>PVKM010027276.1:0-18838 GCA_004027735.1 Carollia perspicillata | reverse complement strand
ATAAGACAAAGCTGTCTGCTTTCACCACTTCTACTCAACTTAGTATTGGAAGTCCTAGCCACAGCAATTACACAAGAAAAAATAAATAAAAGGCATCCAAATTGGAAAGGAGGAAGCAAAAAAGTAGTTTGTTTGTCATCTGTAAACAAAACTGTCATTGTTTATAGATGACATGATAGTGTACATAGAAAATCCTATATACTCCACCAAAAAACTACTGGACCTAATAAGTGAATTTGGCAAAACAGCAAGATACAAAGTCAATACTCAGAAATCAAAGGCATTTTTGTACACCAACAATGAAATAACAGAAACAGAAATTAGGAAAAAAATTCCATTTTCTATTGCAACAAGAAAAATAAAGTTCCTAGGAATAAACCTAACCAAGGAGGTAAAAGACCTGTATTCAGAAAACTATACAACACTGAAGAAAGAAATTAAGGAAGACACAAACAAATGGAAGCATGTATCATGCTCATGGATTGGAAGAATTAACACCATCAAAACATCCATAACTACTCAAAGCAATTTATAGATTCAGTGCAATTTCTATTAAAATACAAATGACATATTTCACAGGTATAGAAAAAACATTTCAAAAATTTGTATGAAACCATAAATGACCCTGAATAGCCATGGCAATTTTGAGAAAGAAGAACAAAGTAGGAGGAATCACAATACCTGAAATCAAACTATATTACAAGGCCACAGTAATCAAAACAGTTTGGTACTGGCATAAGAACAGACACATAGACCAATGGAACAGACTACAGAGCCCAGAAATAAACCCAGCCTCTATGGCCAATTAATACTTGACAAAGGGGGCAGAAGCATAAAATGGAGTAAAAATAGCCTCTTCAACAAATGGTGTTGGGAGATCTGGACAACTACATGCAAAAAAAATGAAACTTGATCTCCAACTTGCACCATACATAAAAATAAATTCAAGGTGGATAAAAGACTTAAATATAAATCACAACAGTATAAAAGTCCTAGAGGAGAACATAGGCAGGAAAATCTCAGATACTCCACACAGCAATATTTTCACTAATATATCCCCTAGAGCAAGGGACATAAAGGAAAGAATAAACAAATGGGATCTCATCAAAATAAAAAGCTTCTGCACAGCTAAAGAAAACATCAGCAAAATGAAAAGGGAACCAAGTATATGGGAAAGTATATTTGCAAATGATACCTTGGACAAAGGTTTGATCTCCACAATATATAAGAACTCATATGACTCCACTCCAGGAAGACAAAAAACCCAATTAAAAACTGGGCAAAGGACCTGAACAGACACTTCTCCAAGGAGGACATACAGAGGGCCCAGAGACACATGAAAAGATTCTCAGTATGGCTATCAGAGAGGTGCAAATTAAAACCACAATGAGATACCACTTCACACTGGTCAGAATGGCCATCATAAACAAAGCAACAAACAAGTGCTGGCAAGGTTGTGGAGATAAGGGAACCCTAGTGCACTGTTGGTGGGATTGCAGACTGGTGCAGCCACTGTGGAAAATAGTATGGAATTTCCTCAAAAAACTAAAAATGGAAATGCCTTTTGACCCAGCAATTCCACTGCTGGAATTATACCTGAAGAATCCTGAAACACCAATTCAAAAGAACCTATGCACCCCAATGTTCATAGCAGCACGATTTACAATAGCCAAGTATTGGAAGCAACCTAAGGGCCCATCAGTAAATCAGTGGATCAAAAAACAGCCATGGCTGGCCGGTTCAGTGGATTGAGTGCCAGCCTGGGAACCAAAGGATCACTGATTAGATTCCCAGTCAGGGCACATGCCTGGGTTGCGGGCAAGGTCCACAGCAACCACACACTGATGTTTCTTTCCCCCTCTTTTCCCTCTCTATAAAAATAAATAAATAAAATATTAAAAAAATTTATAGTACATTTACACAATAGAATACTACGCAGCAGTAAGAAAGAAAGAGCTCCTACCCTTCATGACAGCATGTATGGAACTGGAGAGCATTGTGCTAAGTGAAATAAGCCAGCCAGTGAAAGACAAATACTACATGATCTTACCTGTAAGTGGAACCTAATCAACAAAACAAACAAGCAAACAAAACATAACCAGAGACATTGAAATAGAGAACAAACTGACAGTAACCAGAGGGGAGGCGGGTGGGGAGAACTGTAGGAAAAAGGTGAAGGACCATCAAGGACCATGTATAAAAGACACATGGACAAAGACCAAGGTGGGTAGGATCGAGGGTGAGAGGTAGGGATGAGTTTGATGGGGGAAAATGGAGACAACTGTACTTGAACAAAAATTTTAAAATGCCATTAAAAAAACAAGTTCAAGAGTATAATATATATATGTGTGTGTATATATATATATATGTAAATTTAACTTTTCTAGATATAAAAGAAATAATTTTTTCCTATTAAATTATCAAATATTTAAAACATTTAAAAGTGATTCCAGTAAGCTATATATTTGTGATTAGTTCATTTTACTGGATGTATGCTAACATCCTTTTTAAAAAAATTCTATGTAATGTTGGTAGGTACTTTTTGTACTTTGCTGGCAGTAATTTAAATTGTTGCAACATTTCTAGAAAGCGATATGGTTAGTTATCAAGAGTGTTAAGAAGGTTCAGGATTTCTACTTTTAAAATACAACAAAAATGTACACACAATGACATCTTTTATATGAATGAAAACTTGGAGCAGAAAAATTCACAATATATCAATGCTTGCAAATATTGTGATAAACCAGGTGAGATTTTAAGAAGCTATGAAATATTGTTTTTTTAATGATAGGGTGTACTGAGAATAAACAATGTGCAGAGTTTTAAATGTAGTATAAACACGATGTTATATTACAAAGCATAGAAAAAGAAAACACCAAATTATGGCAAAATAATTACTGTCGTAGCTTGCCTCTAGATTTTGGAGATATGGGTCTTTTTTTGAGTTATTTTTTTTTACTTCTTTCCAATATTTGGTACATTCCATATATCGTAAGTGGATATTCAGTACTTTAATAGTCAATAATAAAACCAATAAGTAAATAAAAAATAAACTCCAAGTTTCTGGAGTCCTCCGTCTCCTGTTACTCCTTGTGCTGGACTCAAGTATCTTCCAAGGTACAGGTCAAAGGTCACCTCCTCTGTAGTCACTCCTTCCTTTGCACGCAGCTCTCTTCCTCATGTATCACAGTGACTGGGTTATTTGTCACTCTCAGTGAACAGAAGAGCAGGGCCATGTTTTGTCATCCTGTCTCCCTGGTATCCAGGACAGCATCTGGTGCAAAACAGATATTTAATTCATCATTATTATGGTTATTGGCTGGCTCAGTTTACTATCCCCTTGGTTCTCTTATGTGAAATACATACCCTTTCCCAGTTGACATTTCTGAGAAACCAGAGAACTAGGAAGCCTGAAGGCAAAGGCATTTCTCAGTCCCATCAAGGATTTCCATTTTTCTGCTCATGGCCACGTGAGCAGAAGTTGGATCCAAGACGTGTCATTTCTGTCCCTGGCAGAAGAAGTAGCATTGCATCATCTTCTGAAACAGAATGAGTGGTTTGTGGTGGATATTTCTGCCACAGGTGCACTCTGGTCTTTCTTTTCTATAGTGAATGAATTAGACTGTGCCAATTAAATCAAGTAGAAAACTTTTAGTCAAAATATCCTCATGTCTTAGGTCTGTTCTCTGTGTGCGTTGAGCTCTGGTCCTGAGAGTAGCCTTTCTTGATTTAGGCCTGTAGAGTAGATGGGCCTACATCTTCTTGCTCCCTGAATGGCTAATAACAAATGTTTCCACATGCCCATATGCTGATGAGGTAGTTAAAAAATATATTAAACACTTCAGTGAAATGAGCCCTAAACTTTGAACATATTTGGGCCTGCTTTTCCTTCTAAAAATAAAAACTAGGTTTAAAAAAAGAGATAGAAACAGCTAAAAGTATACATATCACTGAAGGAAGCCAAAGTGAATGACCTTAAATCCAAAAAGATGAGCTCTTACTCTATGCACAAGTCCAGCCCAATGACAGTGGGTTCTTTTTCCCCTGTGTGATAGTTAATTTTCCATGTCAACATGGCTAGGCCTAGATACTGGGTTGAACATTATTCTAGATATTTCTGTGATGCTATTTTTAGTGAGATTAACATTTACATCAGTGGACTTTAAATTAAGCAAATTACCCTCCATAGGATGGGTGAACCCCATCCAATCATGAAGCCTTTCAAAAAAAAACTGTCCTTCCCAAGCAGGAAAGAATGCTATGAACAGACTGCTTTTGGACCCAAACTGCAATTCCTTCTGAGTCTCCACCCTGACAGACTACCCTGCAGATTTTGGACTTGTCAAGCCTCCAAATCATGTGAGCCAATTCTTAAAATAAATCTCTCTCTTTATATATACACACATTCTGTTGCTTCTGTTTCTCTGGAGAACCCTGACTAATATCCCTGCTAAAGTCGAATTGTTAAATCAAGTGATGCCTCTGAATTGTTAAATCCAGTGACATCCTACGACTGGGAAATAAATTTCATAAAGCTGAATAAAACCGTTTTGAGCTGTGGATGAAAGGAGAGTACAATTCTTAATTATTAACAAGGACATCGACCTCTTGAAGGATATTAAGTATTAAAAAATATTTAACTTTAATGAATGAATGAACATTAAATATTTCATTATTAACCCTCTTTTTGAAGGTGAACCCACTTTAACAGTGTATCAGATCTGTGATTTCCCTTGGATCTTCAAGCATGATGAGGTGGGAACTGTTGACTCTCCCCAGTCTTACTTCAATTCACTGTGGTGGAGAGGAAGCCGGACATGACAACAGCTATTGTTGTTGCGTTAGGGAACGATTCTGTATTAGTTCCCAATGGTTGTTGTAACAAATTACCATAAAACATTTAAAACAACAGAAAACTCTCCTCTCACAGTTACTGAGGCCAGAAATCCAAGAGCAGTTTCACTAAGGCTACATATATGTGTTATCTCTAAGGGACAGCCCATTCCTTGTCTCTTCCAGCTTCTGGGAGTTGCTAGTATTCCTAGACTGGAGGCTCCACCCCTCCAACTTCTGACTCCCTGGCCACATGAGTTGCCATTTCTCTTTAATTGCCTTTAATCTGGAACAGTTTTGAGGTTTTCCCTTGACCTCATGACCTTAAGATTTTTGAAGATCACGGGCCAGTCATTTTATCGAATGTCCCTCAGTTTGGGTTGTCTGCACCTCGTCATTAGTAAGTTCTGGTTCTGTTTCTTTGACAGGGACATCGTGGACAGGGTGCTGTGTGTCTCATTACAGTTTGTCAATGCATACATTTCACTCTGTGCCATTACAGGTGATGTCAGCTTTGCTTACTTGATAAGCATGGTGTTTGCCAGGCTTCTCCAATGTAAATTTACAATGTTTTCCTTAATAATGTACAAGTATGTTGAGGGTGGTCCTTTGAGATTATATAAATATCCTGTTTCTCAACCAACTTTTAATTTCTCTATCTAAATATTTACATAATTATATATACTAAATTCCTATGTTGCTTATAGGTTTTAATTCATTACTCTATTTATTTTGATTTAGCCTGTGGGAGCCTATACAAATTGGCTTCTGTTTCCTTTTGACAGAGGCCTTTTTTTCTTTTTTCTTGAGTATGTCCTTAGTTATGGCAGAACAAGATGTTCCAGGCTAGTCCTTTGCTTTCCCTGTCAGAGCTCTGGAATCAGCTCTTTTCCCAAGTACCCCTGATTCCTTAGGTAGAAAGCAGTGTTTGGAAAACAAAGCTTGGTGCTAGGTATGGTCATTTCCATTGGGGAGTTGCTACTCCCAGGCCTTTCAGGGAACGGAGCTAGCTAATTTATGTATACATACATGTTTACAATCATATTTATTTGTTTATCTCTTTATACATATTGAAAACCATTAATAGTTCCAATTCCAATCCAACAAAATAGGGTTCGATATGATTTTCTCTTTCCATATTTATAATTCCCTCCTCTGATAGTAAGAAACTTGACTCTCATTTTCTGTAATATACTATTTACCTATCTGATCAAGTCTCCTCACTCTGCTCAGGCTCGGACACTGGGGTCTGGGCCAGCATAGCTCCTCCTCACACCTTTACCAAACAACTTACTTCCTTGGCCCCTCATAATGGATTTTGTACTGAATCATTCAGAAAGTAAGGGGAAGGGAAATGAGAGGAAGAGAAAATTCTACTTAGCCAGTTTTTATTGAACATGTACTGTGGCCAAAGGATTATGCTAGATGCTGTTGGGTTACAAAGGAGAGTGAGATGCATTGGAACCCAGAGATCTAGCAGACAGCTGGGCTAGTTTATACTACAATAACACATGGTTCCCAAATCTCAGCAGCTTAAGACCACAAAGCTATATTATGTTTTATGTTTTATGTTCTTCATGTCTCAGCTCTATGTTGTCTTTATTCTAGGACCTAAGCTAAAGGAATAAACCATGTCTGGGATGTGCTGATCTGGCAGTGGTCTTGCAGATGAGAAAGGAACAAGACGGTGGAACCACATAATGGGTCTTAAAGCTTTGACAGGAAGTGGCCTCTGTCACTTCTGCTCACCTTTCACCGACCAGTGCAAGTTATAAGAACAAATGTGACATTATCGGGGCAAGGTAGTACAGTCCTTCTACACAGAGAGGAAGCAAATATTTGAAAAAAATAATGGAGGGAACAGACTTGTGTACACTTAACTTGCAGGCATGGCACAATCGAGGAAAATGTGAGCCCTGCTTAATCCTCTTTTGTAGTAAAAGGAGTAGGAAAAATATGACAAATTGAAGGGTGTGCCCCTTATGCTAACAAGACATTTTATGGTCTCGAAGAGAAAGAGATTTCAGGTGGAAGTGAGAGATGGTGATAAACAGGACTCTTGCCTGGGTGGGACGGAGGAAACAAGGAAAGCGGCGTGTTCTTTAAGACTTGGGAAAGAAGCAGGAATATGTAACATCCTGAGGAGGCAGATGTTTAGATTAAGGTTTGTATTCTCTTTTCACCCACAGCCCTAAGGGGTTTTGTAGAGCTTTATCCGATTCATTTCGCAACACTGGGATCTTAAGGTGGCATTTCTTGGACAAGCAATTCATTTGTAACAAAGGAAAAGAGAACCCAGTATCACTGGTCAGGGTATCTAGACAGAAAAGAAATATATATTTCAAAATTTTCCAATGGTTGAAAACTGTAGTTTTAATTTATATTTCACTTACTATGAGTGAAAATGAGCATCCCTTATTTTTTCATGTCTCCATTTGCATTTCAATGGGTTGTTTTTATTCATACCCTATGCCTATTTTTCTATTGGGTTTCAATCTTCTTCTAACTAATTTCTAAGAAAAATTGAGAATGATTTTGTTGGTCAAGACTGAGATGAGGAATTCTGCCAGAACTGTGCTAGATGTTAGGGATGGCTAGGACCCAGTCCTTGGATGGTATTTCCCAGTCTGAGGGAGGACGTCTAGATTACCACAAGTGAAAAGACTCACCTGTTTCAAGTATTTGGGAAATAGTAACCAGTTCAAGGGCGCAGGGCTTAGTGGTCATGGTGGGCCTCGGCAGGAGCACAGTCCCATCCAGGGCAGAGAAATTCTTAGCATCTTACACTGGGCGGAGGTTGTTTTTCAATTGGTATTTTTTCAGAGACCGCTCCGGAAAAGATGAGTGAGAGAACCAGAATAGGTCAAAAGAGGAAAACTAAGCAAGTGTGTGGTCTCTGACAGAGGCCAGCTTCAGCCTGGCCCAGGTGGGAAGCTCTGGAGCATGAACACACCATGGAGCGAAATGTTTCTACCCTGAGAGAAGCAACTTGCCCTTCATACTCCCGTCAGTAAGTCATTGGCTAAAGTCTGAGGCTCAATGGGAAGACATAGATTCCAGGTCAAGATGGCTTCTGTTTGGCCAAAGGCAGTTTGTTCTCTGCAGAAGCGGGTAGCTGGGAGTCATTAGCAGCCATCATCTCAGCAGCTGAGAGTCAGGGCCGCCAACAACTTTCATGGATTGCATTTAGTAGAATCCAAAGTTCCCCCAAGAATCCTACAGTTATCTGCCAATGCACAATGCCAACTGTGCACTTGAATGTCCCCTAAAAATGTTCCCAAATAGCAAGTAAAAAGGCTTTCAACAAAAACTAATGGATGTAGTCCAGAAGCATAATTGTGAAACTCATGAATCAGGGTTTGACTTGTATTTCCATTGTGTAGGATAATCATTTGTTATCTTGAGCAAGACACTCTGCTGGGACCCAAGTGTTAGTTTATGAACATTTGATTATTCTTGAGTCGCAGCTGCAGAATGCCAGAAGCTTGACTCTTCAAATATATCACTTCGTTATAGGCAGTAATAGATCCAATGATGGTGGCAGAATTTAGCCCTAGCAAATATTTATAATTGACAGTGAATGTGTGAGCAGGAAGCTAATGAATGGATGTGCTGATTATTTTCCCCTGCCACAAACATTAGCTCTTGTTTGTTTTAACTGTCAAACTGACACTACAGATTAGAAATGACAGAATGCTGGCAAAGATCCCCAGTGGAGAAAGATTTTAAGAAAATTAAAAAATTGTGTAAATTTTGATACTTCTCTTTACAAATTTAAATTGTTTGTGGGTGTTAGCCGGAGGTTATGGACTAATTATAAGCCTAACTGAAAAGCATTTAGGTTTACAAGTACATGTGGATTTCTAAAATCTGTCATTTTAAACCAGGAAGCCAAGCTGGTGATGTCTTCTTGGATTCAGTTAGATACCTTTAACTAAACAGCAGACTTTGAGATTAGATGTATACATAAAACAAACACTTCGTCCTTTCCAGTTGTTTTCTTCTGTTGTAAACATGATTAGGATTGAGTTTTTCATTATAACGTATAATGTGTCTTTATATAACTGCATACATTTGTTTGGCTTGTCAGTAGCATGGTTCTGTGCATTTGTGGTGGTCTTGGATTATGTTATCATTCATGAAAGTGACCATTCTTTCCAGCAGAGTCAGGTCAGCAGCTTTACGTTGTGATGATTTTTGTCTCTGAACCTGCCAGCTCCTGAGTGTGTCCTACCCGTCAGTGCCATGCATTAGTTCTTAGTGACAAGGCATGGGCGTGTGCCGTCTACATGTCTTAGCGTGTGGCTGTGGGTGCTTTGGTGGGCTTTGTCCTTCAGCGGCGCACGAACAGCTCGACCTGCTTTTCTGTGGGTGTTTCCTCATGCATCCATGGTCGTAAAGCAGGCAGTGAATGCCAGGGAAGCAGACTGGGTGACACAGCAGACAGTGGGGTGGCTTGGAAGAAGTGACACTCTGTGGAGTATTGTTTCTCCAATGACTGTGCCCTGTGGCCATTTGGTCCTCCTCTAGCTCAGCAGCAGGACTCATCCTAAGGCATTTTAAAAGCTCCCTTATCAAGGGTGAGAAGAGAGCAGGGGAGAGCAGCAGCTGTGCTGCTGATGGGGTAAAGGAGGCTTTTGATCACAGCCTTTCCTAGAAGCATAGCTGTATGGGCGTCGGGTGTGCGTACCTTTCTGGTTTTAATCTCTGACACAGCGGTGCAGCTTGGCTTTGAGATAAAGGGCACTGCCTCCTCCTTCAGTTGTCATGTGCTTCTCCACGGAGTCAGAACAGCAGTGACAGGTGACAGTTCCCATCACATAGTAAATGAGGATTCACTACATGCCAGGCGCTGTGCTAAGGAAAACACATACACTATCTTATCAAGTCCTTCCTATTGCTCAGTGTTGTACTAAAGGCACAAGAGCAAGTCCTTTCACTAGCCATCTTTTGCAGTCAAGGAAACGGAAACTTGAGGAATTTAAATAAGTTTGCTGAGGCCACAGAGTTAGCAATAGAGGGGCTAGACTTCCTACCCCAACCCGTCAAAACCCATGCCTTAACCACTAGGCCAAACTGCCTCCAGGACCAATGCTTTGTGTCCAGTAACATCCTGACTGTGTAATAGGCATGCACAGCACAGGTGAGTTCCTGTATCTACAGTCACCTGGTGACTTATCCTGGACATAGGAGCACTTAAGAATATGGCTTTTTAATAATTTTTAATCCTAGCCACTTGGACTGACATATTTATTCAGGTGAGTTTCTCTGGTTATTTTAACCAAACAAAGGTGTTCTTGCCACCATCGTCTTTTGCTCCATAAATTCAGTCACTTTCACTTTCTCAGCTCATTGAATCGGCTCTTAATCTCTGCCACACAGATGTAGAAAAGGCTCGGGTCAAGCCATTTGCTCGGACTTCTTATGCTTACACCTCTCCATAGGAGCCAGTGACAAAATTTTTCTAGAGTTATTCTCTCCTTCTATCACTGCAAACATCCTGTCCCACCGTGGAACTCAATGGTTATCCTTTACAGAGTGGAAATCAGGACCATAGTTTTTCGCTTTCCTTTTCCAGGTCACAGATTGCATGGTGCTCTCCTTACCCCCCTTTCTGTCTTGCCTAGGCCCCCTTCTGACCACTTCCACCATCACTGCCCTTCCCTAAGTCATTGTCTCTTCACTATGGCAATGGCCTTTAACTGATCTTTCTGCTTCTACTCTTATTTCCCTGTATTCATCATATATTGCTGTGTAGCAACTTATTTTAAAACATAATGACTTAAAAGCAGCAAACATATATTATCACACAGTTTCTGTGGGTCGGGAAGCCAAGTGCAGCTGAACTGGGTGTCTCTGGCTCAAAGTCTCTTGAGACATTGCAGTTCACCTGCTGGTCAGGGCTTCGGTTATCTCAAGATTCGACTGGGGCAGAAGGGTACACTTCCAAGATCACTCACTTGACTGTCACAGGTTTCAGCTTCTCATGGCTTTGGACTACGGGTCTCAGTTCCTTGTCACACCATGTGGGCCTCTCCCTGAAGTGGCTTACGGTATGGTAGCTGGCTTCCCCCGAGTGAGTGACTAGAGAGAGAAGGAGAGAGAGACAGGGAGGGAGAGAGAGAGAATGCAAGAGAGAATGTTCAGGATGGAACCATAGCACGTTTAGAGCCTAATCTCAGAAGTGACATCCCATTACTTTGGTCATATTCTGTTCATTATAAGTGAGTCACTAAGTACAGCCTGTATGCAAGGGGAGGAGTCAGAGAAGGGCAGGGGCACTGAAGGTGGGCATCAGTGGGGGCCATCTCAGAGTCAGCCTACTGCGTCCCCACCCAGCAGCCAGAGGTGTGGTTTAGAAAAACTTTTGAATTTACATCATTATAGATTCCAAATATATCATTTAAAAATATAAATCAGATCATGTCACTCACCTGCTCAAAACCTTTCAATGGCTTCCCAGTGTCCCAAGCCCTTATCATGGTCTACAAGGCCACCAGGGGGCTCAGCTATTTTCCTGACCCCTTTTCTTTCCTCCCACTCTCCTCTCTGCTTCCTGCACCTTTCCTACACAGGCCTCCAGAATTTCTGCCAAACCACTCCCATCTTGAGGCTTTGAACTTGCTGTTCCCTCTGCACTGGACTCTCTTTCCAGGGTAACCGCAGGCTTCATTCAGATTTCTCTGGAAGTGTTCTCTCCTCAGAGACACCTCCCCCAGCCACCCTAACTAAAACATACCCCTTGATAGTTTCTACTCCCTCATTTGGTTTACCTTTTTAGATGTCACATATCATCTACCTGACCTTGCATATTTCCATATCATCTGGTAGAGTATTAAGCTCCTTGAGGGCAAGGACTTGGTTTTGTATTTGCCTGAATTCTCAGTGCTTTGGATCACGTGTTGTCATAAGTAGGTGATGATTATAATATGTCCCAGTGGACTGAATTACATGGAAGCCATAAATAAAATCCATAGCCCTCAAAACCGAAAGGAGAACTAAACTGTTTTTTACAGTGGACTTACCTTGTGCTCTGCACACAGTCTTCTGCCCAGAGAGTAGCAGTTCAGTCATTTCAGTTCACCAATATCAACAAAAAGTTTTTAGCACCAAGAAGTCTGAATTCGAACACAGTTCTCACAGCACACTGAAAACCCAAATGGCAACTTTATGGGAAAACTGCATTCAGTCTTCTTCATTGTTTAGTGTGAACACCATAGCCCTTCCCATGGGGGCTCCTTAGTGAGGTGTGACACACTTCTTGCTGACTAAGGGAGAGGAGGTTGCAGAAGTCAGGCTGATTAAGATATCGGCTGGGGCAACAGGGAATCGAAGGTCAGTTTTGTAAGCTTTTCTGGCAAGCCTCCTAAGTGGTGGGAAAAAACCCAAGGCTGAATGGTTGATTCTGTTGTCTTTATTTCAATAATAAAATACCCAGTTTATTTTGGTGGAAAGTTTCTGATATACATTTTAGTATGTCAGTCTTTTATCTTGGACTCTGTAACTTGTAAGACAATGCCTGAGGCCAGTGCAGGAAATGGTGAAGAGGATATACAGGTATCCCCAGTTTTCAAAAGTTCACATTATATATGACACTTTGCCATTACAAAAGACCTACATTACTACTGATTTTTGCTAACAGAAAGAAATCCAAAGATTTTCACTTGTATGAAAAAAGTTAAGAAGCAAAAATTGTGTCCAGCGTTTGTTTTTCGTGAGCCATCATACAGGCAGCTTTCACTCCAAGCAGCGAGAGTGGCCCCACCAGACTGCTTCTCCAGAATCTACACTATGCATCTCAACATCAAGCCCAAGAGATTTGAAATACATCGATGAGCACCTGTGCTTTATCTCCATTTATTTTGTGCATCTGTCAGCAAGATATGTCGTAAAGTATCAGAAAAGTCTCATTAGGGTGTTATGCTTAATGTAAAACTGGACATAATTAAGTATCTCCATCGTGGTGAATGAAATAAAGACAGGGCATGTGTTGAATTTTGCGTCTAGGGGTGCTCAAACATTTTTCCATATAAATTAATGGCAATTGCCTTTTCTCTTTACATCATTTCAGCTTATGAATGTTCTCATAGGAATGTTCTACTTTCAGATAGCAGAGAAAACCTGTACTATGTGATTTATTTTTGTGTAGTGAGAAAAGAATTTGGTTCTCTTTCTGTTAAGACAATAGCTCTTGCTTTGTGCACATTGTAAAGGAGAAATTGACGGGAATGGGAGAGGAGTCTCTCTGGCTACAGTAGTTTTATGGGATTTTTTCTTCCTTTAAAACATTAGCATCTCTTACATAATCCACAGACTATTTTTACTGAGTTGCAGTTGAATGTCACAAGAGTCCTTTAGAATAATCTCTGTGGAACAAATTTTGTGCCAGCATCTTTTTTTTTTTTTTTTTTTGTATGGTGGACTTTTAAAGGCCTTTAAAAAAATCTCTTTTCTCTCAAAGCTGTACACATTAGAAAATAATTGCTTTGTACCATCTGGAAATCAAAGCAAACAGAAAATACTAATTGGTAAAGTCTCCATTTCCTTACCTTTGAAGTGGGGCTGATATTCCCACTGCATAAGGTTATCATGAAGATTAAATAAGACAATATAAATGCAGTGCCAAGCTCAGAGTTTTGCAAAGAGCAGCCCTCCCATAAATATTCTCATCATTGTTATAATATTATCATTTTATGGAGAAGGAGAAAAAGTGAAGCACTCAACTCATAGCCTTACCAACAATTTAATAAGATGTAGTTCCAAAGACATGAATGACCAGAGAAAGCTGGCTGGGGGTGATTTTGTATCAGTTTGCACAAACTTCAGGGTTGGCCAGGAAAGTATCTTTGCTCTCCTTTTGTTGTTTAGTAGTTAAACATGGTGCTCCTAAAGGCAATTAATTGGTATGCTTTTAATTTTTAAGTTTTACTTTTAAAGAATAGATTATGCATTCACATGCTTCAAAATTGTAATAGCACAAAGGGTGTACAGAGATAAGCCTGCCATCCTCCCCCTGGTACCCTGACCCTAGCTTAGTGAAAACAAGTGTTACTGACTTCTTTACTAGTCTAGTTAAATACAAAGATTTATATATACTTTCCCCTTCACACAAACTGAAGCACATAGCACTTGCTGTTCTGGGTCTTCCTGTTTTCACTTTGCAAATTATATCAACGGTGACCCTCATTTTTTTATGGTTGTATATAATTCTTTGTATAGGTGACCATAATTGATAAAGTTTCCAATTAGTGAGCATCAGGTTGTTTCAATCCTTTGCTATTATAGACAATGTCTTGTGTGTCATTTCTCACAAATACAAGTATACCTGAAGGGTTAAATCATAGAAGAGTAATTTTGGTGGGAATTGTCAAAGTGCCCTTACTCTTGCCAGCAATGGATGAGCAAGCCTGTTTCCCACACCTCACCGACACAACGCGATACCAAATGTTCTACAGCTCTGCTATTTTTGTAGGGGAGGTTTTAATGTGCATTTTCCTTATTGTGGCTATAATGGAAGATCTAAAAGTGTGCCTAAGAGCCTTTTCTGTGAATTGTTGGTTCCCCTCCTTTGCCCATTTCTCTGTTGGGCTGTTGGTAATTGGGATATTAAAGGTTAGAGTATATTGGGTAGCAGAAAGAAATAGGCCTTAAAGTTGGTGGACTGGTGCTTAAATTCTGGTTTAATCTTTTATTGACTTTGTGCTTCAGTTTCTTCATCTCTAAACTGAAGATAGCAATGCCAACTTGACAGGCTCCAGGAAGGGTGAAAAGGGATCACTTGTAATATACTTGGTCCAATATCTGGCCCTTCATAGGGGCTCAATAAATTGAAAGTTTTTCTCTCTTCTCCCATGGTTTCATAAAGATTACTGAAGATTTCTATATTCCTAAGAGTCACATATAATCTCTCAAAACAAAAAATACCAAAATAACAGAAGAAGAAATGAGAAAAAAAAAAGACTTGTAGAGGGGTGAGCAGAGGGTGGGACAGAGAAGCCATGTTTTCTTGCCTTGGGTATCTTGAATTGTTTTTTTTGTTGTTGTTGTTGCCCAGTATGCTTCTAAAGCCACTCCTTCCTCTGAAAGGGATCAGGGAATACAGCCTAATTTTAATATTAATATAAGTAAAACATAATGAGGGAAGTAAACCTGCCGTGCCCAGAAATACATTATGTATTACAAAGTCAGTACATAGTATGGCTTTAAAAAGTCATTTGCTGCTTGGCATTCTTTGGGGGGTTATCAGGGCCTTGCCCAGAGCCTTCATAAGCTCTTCCTAATGTTTGCTGAATTGACTTGGTGCACTCTTTCTTTCGCTAGCGAAATAGCAAAAATGCCATCTTCTAGACTCTTCTTGGAGCAGATACGTGTTAGTCCTCTGTATCACCAGTATCACCTGTAGCTCCACAGCAAGCACTGGGAGAGGCTGCACCTCTTACCAGACAGGAACCAGCCTGGAGTGGGTCAGCCTCAGGACAGTCTGTAGTGAGTGAGTTCTTGACTTCACGGAGGAAAGATTTCACAACACAAGTCCAGGTGATTTTGAGAGTATTTTTAGCAAGCCACAGGACAGTGAAACAAAGGAAGGACTTAGGGTAGAAGAAGTAACAGGAGAGAATCTAGGGGGTGCTCTGCTTTGCCTCCCTAGAAAAGTTGTAGGAAAAGAGTGAGTGAAGGCAGGGCTGCTTTTAGCTCACCTGAAAAGTCAGAGAAAGGGGGGCCTTGGAGACAGGATCGGCCAGGGGAGGGGGGGGACATGGGTGGAGATGTTACTGCCCATTGTCCCCCTGGCTGCAAGTCTCCTGCAGACCCTTAGAGTTTAGGTAGGAAGAAACAAAAAGTTTAGGAGGAAGGGGCATGGGCGAGCTCTAGAGTGAGCCAGACCTGAGTCTTATATTGGGTCTGTCTAGCTTTAATGGGGGTTTTTGTTATTTGTTCCCCCGACTTCATCTGTCCTTGGATTAACTGGCACAAATGGCATTAATTGTGTCTCTGTTCTCTCTTTTCCCAGACCAGGGAGTTTAAGCTACCTATTCACAGGTTAGGGAGGAGAGGTGTAAACCATTTCCTCTCCAGTGTCCTTGGTTAGGGGAGATAAGTTCTAGTGATTCACCAGCTGGCTGTGAGTTGCTCAGACTGTATGGCCTTGCTTAATTTTCTTGCCTGTTTCCCTATTTCACTTGCTCAGGAATTTTCCTGGCTTCTTACTATCATGTCGCAAATCTGACTGAATCAGAGACATGTGCTGTTGAAATTTAATATGAATCAAGGTTAAACCCCAAAGAATTACAACATCCTCGACTTCCAAAAATGGCATCGGGGGGTGTCAATGCATTCTTCTATTCCACAGCCATTGAATGTGCCAGACTTATGTATAGGGCCATGATTTTCAACATTTTATTTTTATTTTATTTTGAATCTCATCTCTCTGACTTACCAAATGTGATACACTATGTATTCATTTGAAGTGAAATTAGTGTAAATTCGATTAATTTTGTAAATTTCCTATATCCCATGAGATAAACAGAGAGATTGTATGGTGTCGTGAAACTGTGATGAAAAATTCACACTCTGGAGATTCCAGGATGTGATATTTTAATAGCTTCATAGATGGGTGCAGGTTGAGGATGACTATCACATATTTTCTCTCTTTCTAATCATTTAAAACTCAGTTGCTCTGTTCTTGATAGCTAAATTTGCAGGGGTTTTTTGTGAGTAAATGTGTACATTTCAGCATGGAGGCCAAGCCAGAATGAGAGATTCTCACAAGCCTCACCTTTGCTTGCTAAAATTGGAGGATATGATCTCCACAGTTCACTTCTGAGACAGCACACAAATTACAGTATGCCTTTGGCTTCTAGCAGCTTGTCACCTTTGTCTGTGGAGAATCACCTCCAGTCTCTCTGTATGCTGGAAAAGCCATTTAAATAACCTTCCCCCTTTACAAAGTGTCCCCTCCCCGACCCCATGGAGAGGGGGAGGGATCTGGAGGGTCTTCTTAGTGGCCAGTACACTCTGCTCTCTGATGTCTGGGAAGGCTGCAAGAAGGAACACCAGGAACACCCCAATACCTTCGTACTGTTCAACTGTGTATAAACCATCACTGCAAGGGCGCTGAGCCTAGAGGTGAAACCTACAGTGCCCGGTGAGATGGCAGACATGCTTGTTGATCCAAGGACTTGCGGTTCACTTGTTGGACCTGTTCCATCCCCTTCCTTCCTTCCTTCCCTCTTTCCTTCCCTTCCTTCCTTCCTTCCTTCCTTCCTTCCTTCCTTCCTTCCTTCCTTCCTTCCTTCCTTCTTTCCTTCCTTCCTTCCTTCCTTCCTTCCTCATTTTTATCCATTTTCCTTATTATCGATGTCTTCTTTAGGGGGTGTGCAGTAGAGTGAGCAAAGACAACCACATCTTGGTTAAGTTTATAACTTGCTAGTTGATCAGGTAAAGGAGGGTAATCACATGGGCAGAATCCAGTTTGTGGTTCAGCATCAAGTTCCACATATTCCTGAGACCTGTGACCATGGGTAGTTGAGAGCTTCCAACACACGATCCTGTAAATTTAAGCTTTAAGGAGAAACCTAGTTAGGCTTCTGTGCTTGAACATACCCTTTGGAATAGGAACCAGCTAACTTAGCAGAAATCTCACATGTGAGAACTTGCCAGGATGGGAGACTGACTGACTCAGCAGAGGCTCAGGAAGCAAAATACTAACCAGTGAAGACCTGGCTTATTAGTGTCAGAGAGGATTATCTGAAAGCGTGTGGAAGCTACGGGGACTGAGGGCAGAAATGAGGTAGTAGAGGTTGACAGACTGCTTCAGTCACTGTGTACTCCCTTATTTCTCTCCTGCTAATTGTCGTTTCAAAACCAGCAATAACTCCCCTCACAATGGTTAGGGATTATAAATGTCTATGCAAACATTTGAGAGTGATACATGTTACATGTATTATTCAAGTGTTATACAAGTAAAATGTTTTTATTTGTGTGACTTGTGTGTTGAATGAGATGAAATTCAGCAGGATATGATCAAGAAACAGTTCCGTTTCCTCCTACCACCGCCTATAAACACACTTGGTCAGACCTCTGCTCAAAGCTTCTATTCAAGAAGGGTATGCATTTAGGGTAGAGATACAGCTCTTTGGTCTCTTGTCAACTGACCTAATTCTCTTATCATTTATAATAGGTTTTTTCATAGTTTCTCTTGTGTTTTCCAAAAGTGGAGATTTAAATCGTTCCTCTCTAACTTTTATACTTTTCTTTTCTAAGTTTGATTATTCCATACAGTGTTAAATAAGAGGAGTGATAGTCGGTATTCCTGTCTTGTGATTCTAAAATCATGGCTGAATCTGCAGTAAAGTGCATACTCTTTTACAGGGTGGGACAAAAGTCGGTTCATTTGTTCATATGGAACATAATACAGTAATATATAAATAATAATACAAGAATAAACCTGTGTTTTGTGTACTCACAACTGTAAGCCCACTCTTGCCCCATCCTTTATAATGCAGTTAGAAATATAAATTGTTCATATCTAGTAATTTCATGTCTAATAATTTAGTCTACAGACATACTAATAGATTAATAAATAACAATTTATTATTTGAACAGTTTATTCATAGCAGTAATATAATAATAAAAATTAGAAGCAATCTAAATGTTCTACACTGAAGAATGGTTAAGTAAGTTGCAGCATATCCATATGATAAAATAAAGCTGTATTATTTATCTAGTAATATATAACAAGTTATCCCAAAACTTAGTGGTTAAAAACAATAAACATGTATCATCTCTCACATTTTAAGTGGTCAGGAACTCAGGAGCAGCCTAGCGGATGGCTCTGCCTCAGGATACATTATGAGCTTTAGGTCAAGATGTTGGCCAAGGCTCTAGCCATCTGAACGCTTGACAGAGGCTGGGGGTTCTGCTTCCAAGGTAGCTCAC
Source organism: Carollia perspicillata (assembly GCA_004027735.1). Lineage (NCBI taxonomy): Eukaryota > Metazoa > Chordata > Mammalia > Chiroptera > Phyllostomidae > Carollia > Carollia perspicillata. The sequence continues at coordinate 67 of PVKM010027276.1, read as the reverse complement.
ACACACACATGGGAAGATAGAGCTGGTTGCTGGCAGGAGTTCTTAGCTCCTTACCACATGGATGTCA
>PVKM010027275.1:0-18853 GCA_004027735.1 Carollia perspicillata | reverse complement strand
ACTCCTGGCAGGGCTGCTGCCAGAGTGTTTATGCTTCTTTTGAAAATACTTGACAGTCTAACTTGCAAAGAAAAAAAATTTACATATGGAGACGTATCTCCCACCACGTGTCAGAGTCGGCTGTCGAGGGCTTTGGCGTGCTTTAGCGAACCTTGCGAGCAGCTTCTCGGCCCCGCCCCTAACATCTCCTCCCTGCCCAGAACCCTAACGCAGCCCTGTCCCTCTCCAAACGGGGAGGCTGATGCAGGGCGACGGCACAGAGGTCGGAAACCAGAGACAAGGGCGGGGCAGGTGTGCGGCCAGGTCCTGGGCAGGGAAAGGGGCGGGGGTGGGCGGGGGTGGCTGCTCAGCAGCGGTGGCCCTCCTTGAGATGTCAGAATGACAACCCCAGAGTGCTTTCAAATTCAAGAACCGTAACAGCCTTTACCTGCAGAAAGGAAGCCATGATGCGCAGTGCCCGGGAGACCGGCCTCCCAAGGGCGAGGCCTGAGACACCTGCTGAGGGGACTCTGCTGCCGGGAGCTGGAGACAGCACTGAATGAGCGAGCTACTGAAGGGATCGATGAGTGAACCGTCTACCTCGCACCGAGCTGCACGGTTCCACCCGCCCCCTTAGCCGTCTGAGGGCTGCAGGAGGCAGGGCGCGCCACACCTGCCCCACAGACAGGAAGGGTGAGGCCCAAACGCGCTGAGCAGAGTTCCCAGGACCCCGGCAGCACAGCTGGGTGCAGGCCAGCCGCGCCGACGCCAAGGGCAGACACCTTTACCGTCCCAGCGAAAACCAGCCTGCAGACTCCTGGAAGGAGCACGGAGGGAGGGGCGGGCTCCAGTGTCCCTGGTGAGACGCCCACGGTGCCGCCTGCCAGGAGACGCCAGCGGGCACAGGGAAGAGACAGGAGGGCGAGCCCTGTCCCCCCAGAAGTGCCACGGTGGTGCGGGGCAGCAGAGCCAGGGCGCGCGGCCAACCAGAGGCGTTCCTCCAGGGAAGAGGGGCAAGCGCGAGGCCCTCCCACCAGGCTCCTCCAGCTGCGTACAAGCTCGCGAGGCTTTGCAGGGGTGTGGCCCCCCCAAGTTCCCTCCCCACATCCCAACTGGCACCATGGCTCGGGGACACTGTGTGGCCCCTCAGGAGACTGCGAGAGCAGGGCCCCTGGGCCCCTCTGCGAAGCACACCTGTCTCCGCAGACCTGGGACCCCGGCCCCATGTCGGAGGAGCTGGTCGCTGTGGACAGAAGTCCCTCCGGTCCTGAGCTGCACACGGGTCATTTTGTCAACCATGGGAAACACGCTGGTCAAAAACCAGAAATTGCCCTCTGGGGAGTCACACTGTGCCCACGACACAGGGACAGAGCGAGAAGCCTGAGTGCCTCGCCCAGAGAAGGCAGGACGCAGCCCCTCAAGCATGCTGGTCCCAAACTCCTCTGGGTGAGGTCCCCAAGGTGGACGAAGACAGAGCCACCTCAGAGCTCAGCCACCCCCAGACACTCCTGCACTGGGGCCCACGGAGCATCAGCACGCACAGCAGGAGGAGCCGCGCCGTCCAGCCCTGGTAGGCGGCCCAACTCACAGGCACAGGCAGAGAACCCGTACAAAGACAAGGGCGCATCCGTCCACCCCGCGACGCGGCCGCACAGAACTGGGCCAGGGAAGGAGAGGTCCGCGGTCAGGACAGGCTGGCACGGGAGGGGCGGCCCCCGCGCTGGCCTCGCGCTGCTCCCCAGGCAGGAGCCCCCGCAGCAGGGAAACAGGAAGATTGCCTGAGATTCTGGAAACGGCCTTGTGAGAACGAGGGCAAGATGGAAACGGGGCCCCAGGGACGTGGCGCAGCGCGGCGGGGCAGCTGGGTGTCTGCTGACTCCAGATGCTGGGACGGTGCACTCGTCACAGGGCACGGAGCGACAGGGACGTGGGGTCACGAGCTCGAGTGCACTCTGTCCAGGACACGCCCTGAGTCTGCCCCCGGGGGCCCCTCACCTGCGGTGGCCGGGGGGTGGTGTGGGAGTCCTGGGGTCTGTCTTCCCTCGTGACTGGACACTGGTGACACTGGTGCGTGTTTTCAGGAAGACGACCCCGAGGTAAGAGGCCCTTCTCCCAAGCGTCACGCCGAAGGCAGGTGCCCGTCCACGCGACTCAGAAGCCAGAATGAAAACGAAAACAACCAGTGCCGACACCTGCTGGGCGCACGCCACGCTGGACTTCAGGGAGACGGCGCTGATCGTGAGAGAGAGGCCGGGGGCCGAGGGGCTCCGGCGCGGCCTCAGGAGTCAGGAGAAGGTGCCAGCGGACACGCAACGGAAACGGGAGAGCGGGAGTCCGCCTGCGGGAATCCGCCAGCGGGAAAGCACACTGACAAAGAGGAGGGTTGAGAAAGTCAAAAGTTGGCTCTTAAAAATTTAACAAAATGAGTCAAAATAAGGATATAGAATGTTTGCAATCAAAAAGGGTACATAACTCCAAATCCGGAAGAGATTTCAAGAGATAAGAAAATACCGTGAACAATTCACAGCTATAAAAATAAAGATTTAGCTGAAATGAACAAATGCCTGAAAAAAAACCTTAAACTAACACTTCCAGAATTAGAAACTCAGACTCCCAGGTCCTATCAGAGATACTAACCAGTAAGTAAGAATCAACCCACCAAGAGAAACTGCACCCCAGACAGTTTCAGAAACAAACTATTCCAAACTTTCAAGGAATAGGTTGTCCTAAATGTACACAAACTCTTATAGAACATAAAAAATGTTTACCATTAGACCACAAAAACTACGGGTCTATCAAACTCAAGAACAGAGGGAACAGCAGCGGCCGCACCGCACCACACCTCCTCTGGCCACGCACAGAACCCGTGTGGCTCGCCACCAGGACGGCGGGTCTGCCTCAGGTACGTGGGGGCACCGGGCAGGAGACAGCCCCCCGTGTGTGCCGAGTGTGCGGTCGGCACACTCAGCCTCGCCAAGGAGGGGCGGCAGAAGCGCCCGCCTGCTGACGTGCACTCGCCGACACCGACTACCGCTCTCAGCGGGAAAGGCCAGAGCCCCCGCCCCGCTCTACGGCACGAGCGGCGGAAGGAAGCCCAGTCCCCTCCCTGCCCCCGCTCGGAGCCGACCCGGGACCCTCGGCCAGTGCAGCCAGTCGGGAGAAAGACGCAAAACTGTCGTCTCTACGGTCAATGCTCTTTGCCTTTCAATCCCAACAGTCAAAGGAAAAACTTTTAGAAACGGTAAAAGTTTAGGACAATGATTGGATACAAAAAAAAAAACACCACGAAACCTAGAATCTACCAAGTACTACGTCTGACCCAGCGTAACAGGTCAAGGCTTTCATGAGGAAAGCCGTGAGGACGTCCTGGGAGACCTCGAGGAGCCTGTCAGTGGCTGGAGGGGTGCGCCCAGCGCTGCGGGGAGACCCCGCCCCCCCCCATAGTTAATGCAGCCCTCGCTTCTCTGGAGGAGTCACAGCAGGAGGAGGGGACTCGGGGAGGGAGAGTCCGTAGTAAAGGACCGGTGCGTGTGACCCAGAGAGACGGGTCAGAAACAGACCACCCTCGTCCACACTGACCGCCCCCGGAATAGGGGCCCGGTGCCGGGCACTGTGCTCATAGAAATGGGGACAGGACGCAAGGCTGACGCCGCCCTCGGCACCGTGCACGCACTTCAGAGATCGTGGGAGCACCAAAACTTGACAAGCTGCAGGGGAAGACACACAAGGTCACCTTCCTGACCTTGAGGTGCGGAGGAGGGCGTGTCGTGTTTCACGGTGGGCGCTACCTACAGGAGGCAGGCCTGGTTTTTGGCTCAGATGAGGTGAGACATCAGAGGAGCGACGGCTGTGTGTGACCCTCCTTTACAGTCTGCACACTCGTGCACACTCATACTTGTGTGCATGTCCCCAGACGGGCAGGTGGACTCCGGCTCTCTGAGTGACTCCGCCCCCTTCTCACCCACCGATCCCTTACTCCCCAGCATGGGACCCGCGCCGAGCTGGGGACACTGACCAGAGGACACGCCAGAACCGAGGGCGGGGGCCGCACGCGCCGTCGCTGACCGGAAGGCGGCATGGGGCGCAGGCCGGCAAGGAGCCGGTGTGACTCCCAAAGTCGCCCAGCCCGAGCGGAGCAGGGCCCAGGACCCCAACCTCTGGGAAGGCCCGTGCACCTCCACCGCGCTCAGAACAGGACGAGCACATCAGCCGGGGCTCCCGCAGCACCATTGCCCTCCAGGCCCCCCAGAGCCATCCCCCGGGGCTCACCACCGCTTGTTTCAACAGGGTCTCACAATCGCTATTCACCACCTCACCGCAGGGAACGAGAATGAATGGGACTCTCCCAGCTCCACAGAATGTTACCTCCTAATCACAGTGCCCGGAAGACAAAGAAGCTGCCGAGTTAGCGCAGCCCTGGCTGCTGTGGCTTAGTGGATGAGTGCCAGCCTGGGAACCAGAGGGTCACCGGTTCCATTCCCGGTCAGGGCAAACGTGGGCCACGTCCCCTGCTGGGGGTGCAGGAGAGGCAACCAGACACTGATGCTTCTCTCCCTCTCTCTTCCCCCCCGGCCCCCCTCCCCCTCTTTCTAAAATCTTAAAAAATATAAAAATAAAAGTTGACTAGTTATTAAAAAAGAGTCAATACACATTCAGACTCCAAAACTTGGCTTTATCAACAGAAAATCTTTTTAATTTAAAATCTCAAATGTGTCGAGAATTTTTACTAAATTTAGCTACTTCTTTTCCAAAGGCAAACTAACATTTTCCATACTCTCAAACTGTACTCGTATGTGGTTTCTATCTCCTCAGTTAATTTCTTCAACAAGGCCAGACAGTGGGGACACGCAGGACCAGTGACGACTGGGGACACACAGCAGCAACGGGCAGGCCGCTCACCGACAGTGTCGGAGAGCACACACCTCTCTGAGTGACAGTCACACCTCTCTGAGTGACAGTCACACCTCTCTGAGTGACAGTCACACCTCTCTGAGTGACAGTGGTGGGTGGCGAACCAAGGACCTGGGGGGACATGGGGTTCGGCAGAGGAACCATCAGAGCAAGTGGACAGGGCGGGCTGCAGCTCCGGGGGGCCGTCCACACGTGTGCGCACACACACGCCCCCATGACCACTCTGTGCGGGCAGGGAGGGGAGGAGGGGTCACCGAGCGCCCAGGGAGGACGGGCCGATGCTCGCGCCCTGAAAGGCTGGCCCGGTCACGACAGGCAGGGAGCAAGGCCGCGGGAAGACCGACGGGGAAAGAGGAGAGCTCCTCACAGCGCCCTGCGCCCACGCCGGGCGGCGCACACGGGGCAGAGGCGACCCCGAGCTCCATCCGGGCACCTGTAGACAGCAGCCTGTGTCACCACGAGAGGAAGTTCCCGCTGGACCGTCCCCCCCGGGGCCTGTGGCAGGGGCCGCCACGAGAAACCTGGAACAGTCACGGAAAGGGGGTCTGGCACGAACGGGCCTGCCAGAGCGGGTCCGCGGGCCACGGCCAAGTGCGGGGCTGAGGGCCTCGCAGTGCTGGGAAGCCACCGGCCAGGCCACTGAGAACAGCCAGCATCTGTCCGTGTGGCTGGAGCCGAGAGGGGAGCGTGCAGCGCTCTGGGGGGCGTCCTGCAGTCGGGGCGGGGCCGGGGCCTGGCGGACACGCGGCTGCCGGTGGGGACCCAGGAGAACGTCATCGAGAGGCTGTGGAGCGAGAAACGGCTGGGGAACGGCCAACCCGCCCCGCTCCTTCCGGAAACTCCTTCTCTGAGGGAGCAGGTGCCGTGAGGCAGAGGGGTGCCCCGCACCAGCCTGCCTGCCGCGGGGACCTTGTAACTGCAACGAGCCTAGAGGACGACCTGCCATTAACTTGGGGACAGTCGCCTTCCCAGTTCAGACTCCTCTCTGCTTGGCGGCGCTGGCTGGCAGGTGGGCGTGCTCTGGAGACGACCGCGCGGGCGCCTTCCGTCTCCTTCTCCCGAGTCTGCACGTTAAACAGCGTGAAGAAGACTGGAAACATCCACCAGCACGTCCCAGAAAAAGGGCGTGAGCTCCCGACCGGCAGCTCGGACCGCGGGCCAGGGCCTCCCCTGGAAGTAGCCGCTGCAAGTGCCTGGACGCAGAACCGGCGTTTGGAGGCCTCGGCCCCGCCCCGTCTGCAGTGGCCCAGGCGCCCCGGGCAGCACGGAGCTCAGGATGAGCTCGGCCCAGCGGGTCCAGGGGCCCAGATGCAGAGCGGTGCTGCCCACGCAGCCCGCGGCCCTGGGAGGCTCCCGCCCCACGATGCCGGCGCCACGAAGAGGTGTGCAGGGACTTGGGCAGCGGCCTTTCCCAGGACACCTGCGAGGCCTCGGCACGACGTCACGGTGTCACGGCGCGGGCCGGCCTTGCAGGAACCACGGGGCCCTGGCTGGGCTCCTCTGCTGGGGGACGAACACAGACACTTTCAGCACTGGTTTGCCCCAGGCATGACGCAGGCTCTGTCACGGTGGGAGTGGGGGGGTGACAGCGATGGCCCCAGCTAAGCCAAGGAATCTGCCGGACAGCCCAGCGGGGAACTGCAGCCGCCTCAGCTGCCTGGCAGGGTCTGAAAACCGCACAGCCCCTCTCGACCTCACTGCCGGTGCGAGCCTCACCTCCCGCAGAGCGAGCAGCAGCGCCCACCTGGACACGGACGCCAAGTGAACGGCGCGTCGGGCCCTCGCAGGCGCGCGCTCCCTTCCCTGGGCGGGGGCCCCCGTGACTGCATGCCGGGGGGGCGGGGGGCGGGGGGACAGGCCCCTGCGAAAGCCGGCCAGCTCTGCAGCAGGAAAAGCACACCTTCGACTTCGGCCACCATCCGAACACCGAACAGGAAACTTCGTCGCAGAGGGGACTGTGTTTCAATGAAAAGGAGACGCACATCCCTCCGGACATGAAACGGGACCACCCAGCTGGCCTGCCTGGGCTGCCCGCTGCCCCTGCCGGCTAGCCTGCCTCTCAGGCCACCCACACCTGCGTTGGGAGTCCTGGTGTCGAGACGGGTGGCTTGCACACCCTGCAGACGGAACACAGGCCCCACTCGCCCTCGGGATGCTCCGGTGGGGAAGCACCCCTGACCAGCACGTGCCAAGCACGGTCGCAAGCACCGGGGGCTTCCAGGGCCGCCCCCGACGTGCAGGCAGCAAACAGCAAACTCACAGCACAACAAAACAGAACTGCTTCCAGAGACGCTCACGACAGCTGAGCACTACTAGAGCCGTCCCACGGAAAACACGTAGCGTACACTTGGCCAACGCAACAGCTTTTCGGGGGAAGAGTGGGCTTGGGAAGCTGGTGAAAAGTGGGGGTGCAGGGGAGAGAAGAGAGGAGGAGCGGAGGAAGGCGGGGCTGCCGGCTCTGGGTGGGCGGGGAAGGACAGCAGGGACAGTCGGGGACACAGAGCAGTGTCCACCCGGGCGAGACGGCAGAGCCGGGCACGGAAGAGCAGCCAGCCAGTCTCAGCCTGTGCAGGGCGGGAGCAGGCCAGGGCGCGGGCTCTCTCCTTCAGGGACACGGCGAGGCCCCCAGCAGGCGAGCCTCAGAGCGAGGCCAGAGGGCCCGGGGAGCACAGCTCCCGTCCTCACCCAAGGGGCGGCGGTGACCAGCAATGAGCCTCAAAGACTCGGCCTGCCCAGCATGGGGCAGCTGTCAGCTCAGCCCTGCGAGGCCGAGGCAGGGCGGCCGGGACACAGAGCCGCGTTCAGGGCCATCGAAGCCCATCCTGGGCGAGGCTGCAAGCAACGAGAGGGCTTCAGCTCCCACTTGCAGTAAGAAGAAAGCACGCGGACTTACCAGAAGACATTTCTGGGAAGAGCTGGGGCACGTATCACCGCTCTCTGCGCCCCACCCTCCCGTGCCCGGCCCACACACGGCGGCCACACGTGGGCGCTTAGGCCGTGCTCATGCGCTCTCCGCGCGACGCTCAGGCCGCCGACCGCGCCGAAGTGCCCCTTACAGCGTGGGAAGGAGCCACGCACAGCAGTGCAAAACAACCCAGCCTCACAGCCTTCGGTGCCGGTGACGCCGGGAGCGACGAGACGCGAGAGCGCGACGGCACTTGGGGAGGGGGCGCAGTGACGTGGCCACAGGGTCAGCGGACAACGAGGAGGGGCTTTCCCCCACCTCCAGACATGCTTAGTGTTGCCAGCACCTCCTCCCACCGCCCCCTGGGGCAGCGGCCCCTCCCGTTCTGGCCCCCCAGGCTGCTCCGCCCGCTGTCGCCAGCTGCACCTCCTTTCTCAGAGTCGCGTCCTCGCCAGTACCAGGCGCCCTGAACAGGTCACTCCCAACGGGCCTCTGCAGAAGCGGAGCAGAGAAGGGGCCCTACAGCCCCCTCGGCCACCGCCCCCCGACCCCGGACAGGAGAGTCCTGGGGACCGGGAACCTGAGGACTAGGGGGACGACGCCCTGTCTGTCGCAAACTCCCACTGCTTTTGTTTCCCCCAGGGCCCCACGGTCCCGAGTGACAGCCAGCCAAGCCTCGAGGACGTGTAGGCACAGACCCTCCACTGAGGGCCGAGTGTGCCAGGACCCTGGGGCCCATGTGACGGACAGGCACAGAGCGCCCGGCAGGAGCCCGAGCAGGACAGCCCGGGCCGCTGTGCCCCTGCGCATTCTGCTCACCCAGTCGGTCACGCTCAGAGTACACGTTTGCACGCAGCCGTGTCCCGGCCACACGCACGCACGTGGCACGCTGGGCCACACGTGTGGCACACCTCGGGAGGGACACCACGCGGGCGCGTCTCGGCCCTGCACTGGGGCGGCCCCGCCCTGCACACTCTCTTCTGCCCGGTCACAAGGTCACTGTCTCTCTCCGAAAGGCAGGCGGGGCACCGTCCCTGAGACTCTAAAGGTCACGACGGTCCCCGCCGCTCAGGGGTCCTGCAGGTGGCCTGGCATCAGGGTCGCAGCGCTAGCTGGCATTCAAGAGAACTGTCACAGTTCTCTGGGCGCTCACCGTGGACCTGAGCGTTTCCGGCTCTTTCCCCTTGAACAGCCATTAAACGGCAAACCTCAGCGGTCCCTCACGGTCCACCTGGGGACCGGGGACTCCAACACGGACCCCGGGCTCTGGAGCGGAGCTGCCCTGAGGCCCGGGCGGGGCTCCGGGAAGCGGGTTTCACCTGAACTGGGAGACTCTGGGCGGCAGGCAAATCTAGAAAATGCGGGACTAATGGCTAACCTCACTCACCAGGCCTCCCTGAACCAGACGATCTTGGGACTGTCGGCTCTAACTGCCCACGACATTCGATATTTGATCATTCTTGCCAAAGAAATGAGACAGTGATCCAGGTGGCTTCCCAAGGTGTCCCCTGGGGCACGAGAAAAGAGTGACGACACTTACTGTCTTCGTTCTGAAAGGAGGACTCAGCTTTACGCCTCTCAGTCTGAGGCCGGGCTGCACCCCCACCCAGCCAGCCGCTGTCAGGCCGCCCCCCGGGCCTGCTCTGTGTGCTCTGTACCCCCAAATCTCCGAAACGGGACAAGGAGCATCACCGCTCCGCCACGGCACTGGCCTACTCGGAGGGCACTTCAGAGGGGGAACCCACATGTCCTAGAGACCTGGGCTTGTCACAGAGCTGCCGCTGGGAGCCCCGGGAGCCCCTCACACCAGGCAGGGGCCCACTGCCGCTGTGGTGTGGGGGTCTGGTGCTCACGTGAGCCAGGAAGGGCTGCATGGCGGCCCCCCTCACTGGCCGGTCCGCCCAGTGCCCCCGCCACATCTGCTGTGGTCCCAGTAGGACAGCACACCTGCAGAGGCCACGACTGGTGCCCCGCTGCGCGGTCCAGGGGAGCCGGCGCCAAGGGGCCTCCTGAGAACATGGACACCGTCTGCCATGGAACCCAAACCCCGGACAGTGCCAGCCTGCCTCTGGGAGCCCCGCAGCACCGCCAGGGCTGGCTGTCTACTCCCTCCGCGGCAGCCTCTCAGCAGGGGCACAGGGCGGGAGTGCCTGGGGCCGGCTTGTAGACCAGGCCCAGTCTGCACATGGACACACAGGTGAGGGGTGGACCCACACGGGACGCTCGGCCGGCCCCCGGCCCGTGGGGTCCCTGTCACACTGAGGGTCCTTCTGAAGTAACGGCGACTCTGCTTCCTAGAAAAAGCTACCCTTCTTTCCAGCGGCCCATGCCGCCACTGGTGGGGAGCCCACAGGTCTCCCACACGGTCACTTCCCCACACGGTCACTTCCAACCCAGGTGCAGCACACCAGGCCACAGGGGGCCTGGAGCACACCCAGGACACCCGAGCTGGACGCCCCAGAGAGGCGGGAGCTGAGCCCTCCCTAGGTTTCAGGTGATGACAACCACACACACACCCCAAAAATGAAAAGCCAGACCTTCCCCCAGGGAGCCCCCTGTCTGTGGAGCCCCCAGTCCCTGGGTTCATGACCGCGGTCAGGCCAGCGCCCTCCCCACTGCAGCCCAGTACGCGCAGGCCCCGCTGCGTCTGCTCAGGCCGCGTCCTCAGAGACCCAGAGCAAGACTCGCCCTTCGGAGGGCTGCTCATCACTCCAGGACTGTGCAGAACACAGACCTAGTGGGCGACAGCTGGTGCTCACAGCAGAAAGGCGAGTGGCGTTCTCCCACCGAGGCAGACGACTCAGCCGCTCGAAGCACTGCGCGTAGGCCCCACGTCACGGCCATCGCCCGTGCGGCGAGAGGGCGTCGAGGAGGCAGGATGCAGTGAGGGTCACAGAGCTGCCCGGTATCACCGGTCTGCGAGTCTGTCGAAACCACTGTGGGCGAATGCACACACGGTATCTTCTCTCTCACACTCACACTCACACATACTCACACACCAGCAGGTTGCAACGCACCAGCAGGGCTGGGCCACGTAGCTCTCCTGCCTGGGTGCCCGGAGGGGAGAGAGCTCGGGCTCGGCGGGCTCTCTCCGAAAGGCGGGCGGAGCACCGTCCGGTGTCCTGGAAGCACACAGACTCGGGACCCGGCCCAGGGCTCACGCCGACTTGGCTAGTGCGCCTGGCCTGGGGGTGGCCCCTCGGAGACCGGCAGACCACCCGGGCATCATGGGGAACGTGAGAAGGGGTTTCCGGAACCTAACACACGCCTCGGGGAGCTGCTGGGGTCCCTCACGCCCCAGTGCAGCCGCCACCGCCGTCAGTCCCCTCCTCACCGTCCCTCTGCGAGCACGGGCCTGCCAGTGCCGAGCGCTCCACGGGAGAGCCCCCAGGACCGCCCTCCACGGTGGCCGACCCCGTCCCCACCTCTCCGTCTAACTCCGCTTCGCCTGAGCCCCAGGGACGGCACGCGCGAGCCCTGTGCGCACGGTGCCCTGGAATTGAAGAAAACCCACTTATCCCGAGCCCCGCAGGGCAGACGGACGCGGCACCTTCCTCGGCCACGCGGGGCACGGCAGTGTCGCTGCCATCCGGTCGCCCAGTGCTCCCAGACACTTAGCCGGGCCGCGCTGTGGACAGCACGCTTTCCTCACAGACGCGCTGTGTCAGGCAGTGCCTCCCTGGTCAAATATTTAAAGACTGGGATTGAGCGGCAGCCTGCCACCACGAACAGTCCCCGAAAGCTGGGACATCAACGATCAAACTTTCTTCTTTAATTAGCAGAGAGGCCACTGCCAAGCCAAGCCATCCCAGGGAGGGACACGGAGCGGTGGGGCGGCCAGGGCGGAGGGACAAGTTCCCCACACACGCGGCCGCACATGTACACGGTCTCGTCCCAGACTGACGCTCAAGCTCGGGAAGCTCAGGGGACCCGGCTGCAGCCACGGGAGAGGCTCACACCGGCACAGCTGACCCTGCCCGGAGGGTGCCCGCCACCACACTGGTGCAGCAGGGGCTTCCCAGGCCACTGACCGCCTCCCGCCTCCCTGCTAAGCGACAGTGCGCGGCTTGCGTGACAGCGAGGACAACCAAAACCTGAGTGCGAGGCCTACTGCACTGCCGGCGACTCTGCAGACCCTGGACCCAGAAGAACCAGAGCAGCGCCAGACAGAGCCGAGGGCCGGCAGGGACACGGCCGAGGGCAGGAAAGCAGACGGGCAGAGAGGGGGGCAGGGCCTGCTGCAGTGCACCTGAGTCTCCCCCCGTCTCCGTCCGTGAGCCCACTCTCCAAGCCACTGGGTCTGCTCCCCGCACCCCACGGGCCCTCCCGGAGCGGCCTGCACACGGGGCCTTGGAGGTGGTGCGGGCCAGTGCTCAGCCCTCGCTGAGGGAGGGGCTGCAGGTCACTGAGAATGACACTCTGCTGCGAGGACAGAGCACGGAGACCCTGGCAAGTGCCAGTCACACCGAGTCTGTGCTTTGCCGAGGCTCGGGTGCAGCACCCACGGACCCCCTGCGCCGGCCCCAGGGACACAGAGCTGTGACCGCAGAGCTGAGTCAAGGGGTGCCCTCGGCGCTCCCCCGGCCGACTTCTGGTCTCTGTCTCACACCGTGCGGTCACGTTCCACACGGGCAGATGGCACTCGGGTCGGGACGCCGCTGTTCGCACCGGCCCGGCGGTGCTCGCACAGCCACCATGTGGAGGCCGCCCCGTCCCAGCCCGAAGCCGGCGTGCAGTGCACGCCCTCTGCAGCAAGACACCACCAGTCCCAGGCCTCTGGTCTGCCCCTGCTCGAAGCTCTCCTCCACGGCCACAATCAAATGCGAACACAGCGGGGAAAGAGGCCTCAGACCCCCGCACCTGCAGGAAGGCGGCCAGGTGCGGGGCCAACGCAGGGGAAGAGGCTGGCGGGGCACCCGAAGGGAGCCCACTGCAGGGCGTGTTCTGGGAGCTGGGCCTTGTCTGGGGGTGAGCTCTCGTCTCCCCCAGGTCACTGGAGGGGGTTGGGAGGGTGGCCGCTAGGGACACAAGCCCAGCACACTTTGGCCACAGACAAGGCCGCGGGAGCCCGGCAGTTAGGATCCCCACGGGCTCCCGCTCCTGGGCAAGCAGCCCTCCCCTGGAGGCCTGTCGCTCGAGTCTCCGCCGACCTGAGCCCGGGGAAGGGTGGCCAAGGCAGTCCCACTAGCCAGCGTGAGGCACGAGGGGACCAGGAACCAGAGCTTCTCCAGAGTCACCTGAATGGCCCATCCACTGCCTGATCGAGAAGAATCTGGCTCCACAGAGGAGGCAGGTACCCCACGGCCTGGCCCCTGGGGCTTCATGTAAGACAGAAACCAAACCACTAACCACAGCCAGTCTCGTCCGCCCAGAGGCGAGAGCCACGACCAGGCTGCCGGAGGAACCATTCTGCCCGAGGGGGAGTGAGAACGCCACGTCTTCTCACCGACACCCAGGTGTCGATGGGTGGGGTCTGGTCTGTGGCAGCTGGGGAGCGCAGGTGCTCTCTCCAAGGACAGCTCTCCGAGGACAGAGGGCACTCCGACTCAGCTGTTTGGGACTCGCTCCCCCGGCCGCACCAGGGGCCACAGACCGTCACTGGGGAAGGAAGAGCTGCTTCTAGCGCGGCAGCGCAGGGGCGAGCCCACAGAGGCCCCGACAAAGCCGACCCTGCCGCCATGGGGCGGCGGGAAAACGCGCCGGTGAGCAGGGAAGGGGCTCAGAGCGCACAGCGGCCATAGGACCCTGTGCGGGGACAGCCGCACCCCAGCCAGTAGGCAAGGGGCTGCCGGGAATGTCACGTACACGTGTGGTCTGCGGTCACCGTGCTGCCCCTCCCTCCCCGAGTCTGCATGGGGACGGCGGGGGCTGAGGCAGCTGTGGAGGGTCGGAACAAACCCCAGCAGGAGAGGCCAGGCCAGGGCCGCTGCATGCACCGCGGGGACCCTGGGAGGGACGGCCTCGCCAGCACAGGCCCGAGACACAGTGCTTTCACGCCACCTAGGACCTGACACCCAGGTCACTGCTGTCTCCTTGCAGGTAGCCACGTCCGAGGCCACGGCCTCCCCGAGTTCCAGGTGCCTGCGCCAACGTGGGCCACCGGCTCAGAAGTGCCCTTCAGCCTCGGCGGGCCCGGGCAGCTGTCCGGACAGGGAGGTCTTCCCAGCGACCTACGGCTTCATCAACACTCCGCGGGCACAGCCGGGCACCGGAGCCCCCAGCCTGGGGCAGTCGGACCGCAGTGGAAAGTCCTGTTCAGGCAGAGGGTAAACAGACCCTCTGCCCCTCACAGGCAGGGTCCCGGCAGAGCTCGGAAGCACCTGCCCAACCGCCAGGGTTACAAACTTGTGCCTGAACAGCAGGGCGGGCAGGGGATCCAGCAGCCTGCTGACACCCTGCCGGGTGGCCCACCCAGGCCTTCGCCACCGGCTCCCCGCCACCCACCTGGAGGCCGCAGGTCCCACCCACTCTGGTAGGGGCACGGGCCACAGATGTGCCCTCCCCTCCTCGTCCCGCCTCCAGCGGGCTCGGCGTCCTCAGCACACGCAGCGTGAGCCCCAGCCCTGTCCGCTGACAAGGACGGAGGCCGGGGCTGCCCCCGCACAGGCCACAAGGAGGGCTGTCTGCACGGCCAGCAGCACCCGGAAACCGGGGAACCCCATGCCTCCGGGGGAAGGTGGGCGCCAGGCAGCCCGGGGGCCTCGGGGACCAGCACCACCGAACTTCGCCTGTCTGTGGACACCGTCCGCCTGCCCACCTCTCCTCCCTGGGCACTCGGACTCCAGTGGAGCAGCTGCTGGGCCTCCACGCCCCAGTTCAGCCACCGGAGGCCCAGGAGCCCCTCCCCGGCTCCAGTGGGAGAGCCCCAAGAAGGGCTCGGCGCCTGGGCAGGGGCGGTGCCCCCTTTCCTGGACCGGGGGAGGGCATCCTATCAACACAGAGAGAGAAGAGACCCGTGCGCACGACCGGCCCTCTGAGCCCGAGGTGCTCAGCACCGGACAGGAGCTGCACCCGAGCCCACAGACCACGTCCCCACATAAAGGGGGCCTCGCACCCTGCCACGGCCTCTCGCCCTCGAGCTGGGCCTCGCCAGGCCACCAGGCAGGCCTCAGGGCAGGCAGAGGGGCAAGTCTCGGTGCTCACCGCTGCGTGGACTCAGCCACCGAGAGAGAGTCCCTCCCAGGTCACTGCAAGCCAACCCCACGCCTGCCTCTGCCCCGGGTGCTGGTGGTGTTTACCTACGTTGACCAGCATCTCCCAGGCCTGCTGGTCCGAGTCACAGAGAAGAGTCTCCCGGTGGGCAGCCACTCGGCAGCCTGGGGGCCACAGCCTGACAGTGCTGGCCCGCCCAGGGCTCCCCGCACTCCGGGGCACCCGGTCGCCTTCCCAGCTGCGAGTAAACACGCCGGCGCCGGCGGCACACTGGAGCTGCCCGTGTCGCAATGCCTGGCACTGGCTGTGCAGCACAGCCTGGACCGCCACCTGGGGCAGCGTGTCACATGCCAGGCTGCCGCGGGACGGACTGCTCGGAGCCCGCGTCAGCTGTCCGGGCTCAGGCATGCCACACCGCGCGTCGCCCCCAGCACCCGGGAATGTGAGAGCCGAGAGGTGGCGGCGAGCTGCTGCCGGCAGACACAAGCAGTGAGCTGATGTCAGTCCGGAGCGCCGTGCGGGGACGAGGCCTCTGCAAACGCTCCACGGGGCGGGGGGGCTCCACAGTCACACGAGGGCCTCAGCTCCGCACAGAGCTCCGCGCTGCCACTTCAAACCCCCACCGAGAAGCAGCTTTTGACGGCACGTTTACACGACACGCCAAGACCTGAGCCCCGCCGACAGCCCCACAGAGGACGCGGCAGGGACTGAGCCAGGCCAGCTTGTCCCCGTCCCCCGGTGGCTCTGGGCCCGCCCTGGGCGTAAAGAGCTCAGCTAGGGTCCCTTTGCTCTACAGGTCCCCAGAGCCACGGTCCTGCCGGCGCCCCCAAGCCGTAAAGTAACAATGGGTGAAGGTTTCGGGGAGCTGGCTGCTTTCAGAAAATCAGTAAAATTCTGACAGAAAATCCTAAAGTCACGAAGTCACAGCCAGACGCTCTCCAACTGGACTTGAGAGACCTCAGCAGCGAGGTGAACCTGTCGCAGGGAAAGGCCTCCTTGCTGGCCTCACACGCGCTGCACAGGGAGGGCCGAGTGGGGAGGGCCGCCTGAGGCCCCACCAGGCAGGCTGCACGCCACGCCCTGCGGGCGAGCCCCTGAGGCAGGGTGCGTGGCAAAGGGGGCGAGCCCCAGGGCCCCAGCCGTGCTCCGCCCGCCAGCCACAGCCCCGCCGTGGGCTCCCGGCCACCGGAGGGTCCTGTCGCTGGGCCAGGAGGCAGGCGTCCTTCCCCGGCCACCGCCCAGCACTGCCCCCTCCAGGGAGGGCAGCAGGACCACCACAGGGACAGATGACACTCGTGGGCACGCGTGGGCCTGCTCCCTCGCCCTCCCGCGGCTGCCTGAGGGAGGCCGAAGCCCCGCAGCAAACCCCGGAGGGAACCGCAGCCGTCCTCCTCGGAAGCAGACCCCCGGCTGCTGCCTCCCTGCACGGACGGGGCGGGACGGCGGGCCGCCGCAGAGAAGAGCCCGGCTCGCCCTCTCACGCACCCGCACTTGCCTTCCGTCGGCGCCGAAAGCCGCGTGTGCGGCCAGGGCTGCGGGGTTCCAGGCTTCTCGACGCCCTCTGGGGCACTGGCGCTCGGCTCCGCCCTGCGGCACTGACGGCGGGCATCGGCCATCGGCGCCACCCTGAACGCACAGGCACAGCAGGCGAAACGGAAGCAGGACTCCGGTGGCAGGCAGGGCCCTGGGCTGAGGCCCAGGCCCGCGGGCAGGCAACCCCGGGCAGACGAGGCTCCTCTGGGCCCCCTGTCCGCAGAGTGAGGGTCCGCATGGTGAGAGGGGAGACGCTGACGGTAGGCGGTGTGCAGGACCCCGCGCTCCCCGCACTGGCTCGGGCAGGACACGCCCGGGTGCCCAGCCTGGCACAGAGGGGTGCCCGAGGGCGGGGTGCCCAGTGTGGAGCTGGGAGGAACGAGTCTCTCTGCTCAGGCCTGACCTCCGCACCGGGAAGCCGAGGAGTGGGGCTGGACGCGCTGCCCCCTCTGGCCTCTCCCTCCCGCAGGCGCGCTGAGCGGCAGAGTGCCTTCGGCTCGGACTCCTGTTTCGTGGGCCCCGCGCTCCTCCTGGGAGCAGCACGAGGCCCGACAGAACCAGCTGCAGCGGGTGGCCGCCCGGGGCCGCCACACCGGGCGGGGTGGGCGGTGCGTGCCCACGACGAGCAGCCGTGCCGCAGCCCCAGCTTCACACCCGGCCGTGACCATGATGGCGGAGCTCCAATGCGAGCCCAGGCTCTGCAGCAGCTCGAGACCCGCCGAGAGACATGACCTGTGGCTTCCCACCCCACCCGGCGGGCGTGCGCTGGCCCCACACCTGACCTGCCGGGCTCCCCCCTGACACGGGCACGGAGCTCGCA
Organism: Carollia perspicillata; assembly: GCA_004027735.1. Lineage (NCBI taxonomy): Eukaryota > Metazoa > Chordata > Mammalia > Chiroptera > Phyllostomidae > Carollia > Carollia perspicillata. The sequence goes on along the minus strand of PVKM010027275.1, from coordinate 1,553 downwards.
TCCCGGGGAAGGAAGTGCCTTCCAGAGAAACCCCGCGCCCAGCGCGGTGACAGCAGGCGGGGGGACAGCCGTGCGGCACTGTGCGCGCGGGACTCAGCGCCTTCTGTGCGCAGAGCTGAGCGAGAGTGAGGCCCTCCAAGGCAGGCGCTCACGGCGGGCAGGACGTGGGGGCCAGAGCCTGTCCCGAGGCACCTGCCTCGGCCACCGCTCGCTGGGCCAGCAGACCCTGCCGGGGCCCGGGCAGGGGGACCGGGAGCGCGGCCCCGTGCGGGGAAGCTGGGAGAACGTGCTGGGGGAGAGCCGAGTCCACGCCTGGGCGTGGCCCCGCTGGGGGAGGCAGGCCCAGAAACCGGAGGCCGTCCAGAGAAGGACCGGGAGGACCTGGACAGGCCTGGAGTGTGACAGGCTCACGGGCCAGCGCATCCTGCAGCGTCTCCCGGGCGGAGACGCCCAGGCCCTGCTCCCCTGCGGCGAGAAGCAGCACCCACGCCGGCCCTGCAGAAGCGTGCTCCCAGCCCCGAAGAAGGCCCGCACAACACAATCAGACCCGAGTCACAGTCGGAGATCACTGAGCAGAGAAACTCGGAGAGCGGGAGTCCAGCCAGGGCAGACGCTGGTCCTGGGGAATCTGATCGGACACCCGGCTCGTGTCAACAGCAGGCTTGGAGCGCCAACAGGGGGGCACCAGGGTTGCCCTGGAGCAGGCGGCTGCCCGGGACCGTCACTCGGTCACTGCACATCCCTGGGTCCCTTGACCTCTCAGTGCCTCAAGTCCTCACCTGCCAGAGGGTGGCTGCGATGCCATAACCGCCCCGGAGGGCCAGTCGGGAGAGGACGCGATTACGTGTCCGCTGTCATCGCTGACGTCAAAACTCGCCAGGCACGTTTGGAACGACCTGCACAGAAGCTGTGGAAACAAACACCGCGACGAGGGAGATTCAAAGCAGAACGCAGGAGACGAACACTCCACAAGGCATGGCTGGAGAGACCGGGGAGCGGCAGGACGGCACCGAGGAGATGGCTGGAAGGCCGCCCAGAGAGGCGAGGCAGCGGGAGTCCGAGGGGCTGCGGGCAGGGGAGGCGTGGACACGTGCCTGCCAGGACCCAAGAAGGGAGAGGGGCAGTGGTGGGGCGGACGCCAGCCAAGTGCGGGGGGCTGCGAAGTGGTCAGAGAAGGCGGCAAGCCGGCCAGAAAAGAAAGCGTGCTCAGGAGCCCCGGGGCTCGTGGGGGCAGGACTGGCGGCTGCTCCATGGGTAGTGTGGGGCCAGCTGGGGAGCCACTGGGACAAGAGGAAATTAGACCCCCCCACGCACGCACGCACGCACGCACGCACACGAGTCTTCCCTGCTTGGGTCGGGGGCCGAAGGCAAGGACAGAGAGCAAACAGGCCCCGGGAGAAAACAGGGTCCGCGGTTCGAACTCCAGGTGCGGCTGAGGGACAAAGAGAAAGAAACCCGTGAGTCCGCGGCGGGGCGGGGCGGGGCACGCGAGGCCACAGGCGCCCCGGGAAGAGTTCCAACACAACGGACAAGCCGGGGGAGATGACCCGCCG
>PVKM010027274.1:0-18862 GCA_004027735.1 Carollia perspicillata | reverse complement strand
CAAACAACTGAACAATAGCAAGAGAGAAGCCTTATAACTTTAGAGAGACAGAAGAATCAGCTTCAGCACAACCTGTCTGGCAAAGAGTGTGGTGGAGACTTGAGAGGGCTGGCTGGGCACCCATAGGCAGCAGCACCAGAAGGAAAATTAAGCAGCCAGATGGATCCCCTTGAGAAGAATGGAGCCTAAACTCTAAGCTGGGGTCCCCAGCATAGAACACCAGAGCCTGGAAAGTACACAGATAACAACAAGCAGTGAAAAGTGTCAGGCTTTCTCTCTGCCAGAGAAGGATGGCTGGAGATGCAAAGAGCTATTCAAAGGGCAAATGCACAAATTTTAATTCCCTGTCACTTACCCAGGATTCTAGCAAAGGCAGGAGCAGAATGGGCTAGAGATGCCTAAGGAGAAATGAGGATGGAAGCTTTAGGGAGAGAGCTGAAAGAGTAGCCACGGGGATCCTGGTGTTGAATCATCCTCCATATAGCATCAGCCATGTTGCCAGGCAGTCCACTCCCCTAAGAGTGGCAGCAGCCTGAGAGAAAACAACAGACCCACCCCCAAGAGAGACTCTGCCCTAGCTCTGTGGTGCTTATGTCTGACTGCTGAGTGTAGAGTGATATATCAACAATGAAAGGAGAGAGCCACAGACAGCAGATCACTGACAAAGCAGAGGCAGAGTAGATACAGATGGTTGAGGGGAGACTGAGAATAGAGGCTTTGGGGAGAGAACTGAGAGAGCAACCACTGGGATCATGTTGCTGAGTCATGCTCCATAAAGCAACAGCCATCCTGCTCAGGCAGACCACTCATCTCTGAGCAGCAGCAGCCTGAGGGAAAACAATTGTTCCATCCCCAGGAGGAATTCTGCCCTACCCTATAGGGCTTAGGCCTGACTGTTGAGTGCAGAGTGACCAGATTAACAACTGAAGGAGACAACCATAGACAGTAGATCCCTGGCAGTCTGTAAGCAGGCTGCCTAAGATCAGAAGGGGTCAACATCTGAAATCATCAGAGGCTGACCCAGAAAGAAAAAATAGCAGTAAATACTAGAGGCTAGGGAGACAAAATCCATTGTGGTCTTCTCCATGATTTGTAATATTTACTTTCCTGTATAGCTTTTAAACATTGTTTTCTTGTCCATCAAATTTCTGTACATTCAGTCAGTAGGTTTTATACTATAGCATAAAGGTCTCCTTTCTTATAAAGGTCTTAATCTCTTTACACTCTTATTAATACTGGTCCATTATCCATTGTCAGTGGGACTGGAGGTGAGGGGAGTTGTTTTTGCAGGTGTGGGTTTGTTTCCAGGGCTTTGTGGTTTTTCTTTGGTAGCATCTGCACAACAGCATGCAAAATGGGGTGAGCAGAGTGACACTCAATCAACTAGCTAGAAGGAAGGACCAACCAATGAAAGACACTACAACAATCAAAACTCAACTGCATCCAAAGAGTCTACATAAATGGCATAAAGGGCATCACAAGAGCATAAAGTTTAAGAAACCAATGACACTGTATTACTAAGTGTCACAGGTCTCCTACCATAGAAATTCACATCACAAACTGAGGGGGTCAAAACAGATCAATTTAAGAAGGAGAAGCAAGCAAGAACAGTCTCACAAAGAAACAAGCCCCAATCAAAAGGAAAGGTGGAAACCTCACAAAGAGTGTTAAATGAAATAGAGGACAGTGAACATTCAGATATTGAGTTCAAAACAATGGTTATAAGGAAGGTCAATGAATTCAGTAAGCATCACCAGAAACTACAGGGAAATTATGAGGAAATTACTGCAAACAGTATCAGCATGAAAAAGAAAATTGAAATTATCAACAAGAGCCAAGAGGAAATAAAAAATGCACCCTGGCTGGTGTAGCTCAGTGGATTGAGCATGGGCCTGTGAACCAAAGGATTGTGGTTCGATTCCCAGTCAGGGCACATGCCTGTGTTGCAGGCCAGTTCCCAGTAGGGGATACACAAGAGGCAACCATACATTGATATTTCTCTCCTTCTCTCCTTCCCTTACCCTCTAAAAATAAATAAGTAAAATCTTGAAAAAAAAAGAATCAAGTTCATCCAAGCACTGTGAATAGTTAACAAGATTCAAACAGAGAAAAAATGAAAAATGAAATTTCTGAATTGAAACTGAAAAGTAGAAGGAATCAAAAGCAGGCAAGATAAACCAGAGGATCAAATCAGCAAGCTGGAGAATAAGGTAGGAAAAGCTTCCAGAAAGACCAAGAAAATGAAAAAAATTACTCCAAGAAAACAAAGAGTCGTTAAGGGGATTGCAAGGCAACATGAAATGTAATAAAATCTGTATAATAGGGATACTAGAAGTAGAAGAAGAAGAGCAAGGGATAGAAAACCTGTTTGAAAAAGTAATGATGGAAAACTTCTCTAATTTGGTGAGAGATGTAGTCACACAAATCCAGGAAGTACATGTAGTCCCAATAAAGAGGAACCCAAAGAGGCCCACTCCAAGACACATCATAATTAAAATGGCAAAATTCCAAGACAAAGAGAAACTTAAAGGCAGCAAGGGAGAAACAGGAAGTAACATGCAAGGGACCCCCAACAAGGTTAGAGGCTCACTTCTCAATGGAAACTCTACAATCCAGAAGGGAATAGCAAGAAATATATCAAGTAATGAAAAACAAAAGTCTGAGACTGAGACTACTTTATCCAGCAAGGCCCTCAATTAAAATGTTAGGCAGAATAAAGAGTTTCTCATACAAAAGCCTCACAGAATACACCTCCACCAAACCAGCGCTGTACATATGCTAAAGGGACTTTCAGAAAAGGAAGAAAAAGAGTGAGATAAAGAGAGGAACATAGGTATTAAGGAAGTAAAATGACAAGGAGTAAGTATCTATCAATAATAACTTTAAATGTAAGTGGTTTAAATGCTCTAATCAAAACACATAGAATAGCTGAATGGATAAGAAAATATGATCCACACAAGTGCTGCCTATAAGAAACCCACCTCAGAAAAAAACAAATACAGATTTAAAGTGAAGGGTTGAAAAAATATTCCAAGCAAATGGACAGGAAAAAAAGCAGGGGGAGCAATACCTATATATGACAATATAGACTTCAAAACAAGGACCATAAAAAGAGACACAAGGACACTCCATAATACTCAAGGGAAGAATCCATCAAAAAGACCTGAACATTGTAAATATATATGCACCAACATAGGAGCAACCAAATATATAAGGAAAATATTGAAGAATTTCAAGGACAAAGAAAAAGTCTATACCCTTTTTGACAGCATGGATGGAACTGGAAAGCATTATGCTAAGTGAAATAAACCAGGCAATGAGGGGAAAATACCATATGATCTCACCTTTAACTGGAACATAATCAACAAAAGAAAAAAGCAAACAAAATATAACCAGAGTTATTAAAATTAACAGCCATCTAACAATAGCCAGAGAGGAGGGGGGAGGGGACAGTTGGGAGAAGGGTTTTCAGAAACTACTATAAAGAACACATGGACAAAACCAAGGGGGAGGGTGAAAGCTAGGGAGGGAGATGGGTTTTGAGTGGGTGGGGAAAATGGGTGGGGAAAAAATACAGACAACTGTAATTGAACAATGATAAAATAATTTAAATAAAAAATATAGACAGCAACACAATTATAGTATGGGATTTTAACACCTCACTGTCAAAAATTGATAGATCTTCCAAATAATATACCAACATACTATTGTGGTATTGAACATTACCCTACATCAAATGGACTTAAAAGAAAAAAGCAAGGAATGATTCTGATATATACAGAATCATTCACCCTGAAAAGCAAAATACACATTCTTTCAACTGCACATGGATTGTTTTCAAAGATAGACCACATGATAGGACACAACACAAAACAAGCCTCAACTTTCAAAAAAACTGGAATCATATTAAGCATTTTCACAGACAACAAGGGACTAAAACTAGAAAACAACCTCAAGGAAAAAAACTAAAAAAAAATAAAAAACACTCAAATTCATGGAGATTGAATGCCATGCTATTAAACAATGAATGGGCGAAGAATGAGATCAATGAAGAAATCAGAAACTTTCTGGAAACAAATAAAAATGAACTCACAACAACCCCAAACTTAAGAGACACAGCAAAGGCAGTCCTGAAGGGGAAGTTCATAGCGACCCAAGCTTACCTGGAAACAAAAAAAAAAAGGAAACATTTCAAGTAAACAACCTAACCCTACATCTATAAGAACTGGAGGAACAACAATAAAGAAAGCTCAGAGCAAGTAGAAGGAAGGAAATAACCAAGATCAGAGCAGAATTAAAAAACATAGACTAAAAGCACAATTCTAAAGATCGATAAATTCAATAGCTGGTTCTTTAAAAGATAAACAAAATTGACAAGCGTTTAAGAAAAAAAGAGAGAAAACTCAAATAAACACAATCAGAAATGAAAGAGGAGCAATTACAACTGATAACACAGAAAAACAAGGGATTGTAAGAAATTACTACAGAGAACTACATGCCAAAAAATTTGAAAACCTAAGTGAAATGGACAAATTTCTAGAAAAATATAATCTTCCATAACTAAATAAAGAAGCAGTTGAAAGCCTGAACAGACCAGTAACAGCAGACAAAATTCAAGCAGGAATCAAAAACTCCTGACACACAAAAGCCCTGGACCAGACTGTTTCAGAGGAGAATTTTACAAAGCATTTAAGGAAGAGCTAACCCCTTATCCTTCACAGACTTTTCCAAAGGTTCCAAGAAGACAGAAGACTCCCAAACTCTTTTTTATGAAGCCAGCCAAGCCAATCCTAAACCCAAAACCAAATAAAGACACAACAAAGAAAAAAAGCTACAGGCCAACATCACTGATGAATATAGACACTAAAACCCTCAACAAAATATTGGCAAACTGCAAACCAGCAATTTATTAAAAAGATCAGATGATCCCATGATCAAGTGGGATGCATCCTAGGGATGAAAGGATGGTACATTATTTGAACATCAATAAATGTAATACATCACATAAACAAAAGGAAAGGCAAAAATCACATGATTATAATAATTGATGTGAAAAAAGCATTTGATAAAGTACAGTATTTATTTATGATAAAAAAAACGCAGTAAAGTGGGAGCAGAGGGAGCATACCTCAACATAATTAATGCCATCTATGAAAAACCTACAGCCAACATCATACTCAATGGTCAAAAACTAAAAATTTTCCCAGTAAGATCAAGAACAAGACAAGGGTGGTCTCAATACTGCTATTAAACTAAGTATTGAAAATTTTCACCACAGCAATTAGAAAAGTAATAGAAATATGCCCTCGTTGATGAGGTTCAGTGAGCACTGACTGTGAACCAACAAGTCACTGGTTTGATTCCCTGTCAGGGCACATGTCTGGGTTGTGGGCCAGGTCCCTTGTAGGGAGCCCTCTAGAGACAAACACACACTGATGCTTTCCTCTCTTTTTCCCTCCCTTCCTCTCTCTAAAAATTAAATAAATAAATAATAAATAAATACTTTTAAAAAGGGGAAAAACCATCCAAATTAGAAATGAGGAAGTAAAACTTTCATTTTTGCTGGCAACATGATAGTGTGCATAAAAATCCCTGTATATTCCACCAAAAAAATGGATCTACCTAATACATGAATTTGTCAAAAACAGTGGGATACAAAGTCAATATTCAGAAATCAAAGGCATTTTTGTACATTGACAGTGAAATATCAGAAAAATTAAGGAAAACATCCCATTTGCTACAGCAACAAGAAAAATAAAATACCTAGGAATAAACCTAACCAAGGAGGTGAAAGATTTGTACTTGGAAAATTACACAACAGGGAAGAAAGAAATTAAGGAAAACATAAATAAATGGAAGCACATACCTTGTTCATGGAATGGATGAATTAACATCATCTGCCGCAGTCCGGCTGCAGTGGGTCAAGGGGTTCCTCAAGGTGAAGGCAGGAGTCGGCGCAGAAATCAGGGAACTACACAGCTCAAGGCAGGTGAAGCTCTGAAGACGTTTATTAATTTCGTAAGCAAGCTTTTATATTTTCTAAATTGGCAAAGCTTCTGACTTGGTGGTTACAGTTGATCATAGAAACAGAAAATCCACAACCCAGATATAAATTTCATTAATCTAACAACCCTTTTGAAACTACAAATATTATCGTGGAAAAGAACGTATTGGCCTTAGAGGTGATAAACAACTTAATTGTATAAGTAAGGTTTAACAATGACCACACTCTGAGTTAACCCTCCTTATAATAATGATACAATTTTTCTTCATGAGTATAGCAAGTTCTTTTTCCATATGGTTAGTCCACTCCAAACAACATCTTTTGTACCCTGTGATTAATTGTCTAAGAATATGGTACAGGAGTAGAGGGTATGTCAAATAATTCTGCTTGTTGTAATTAATCTATGATGTTTTTGATTGGAACAGTTGGGGGAAGTTTCTTACTCAGATTTATTAGTCATTGAAACATTCTGGATAAGCACTAGTGGGCAAAGGGGAACTCGGCTTTACTCAGAACAAAAAACAAAAACTGTTCCTAGGGTTACAGAACATAGAAATGGCCATATACTGGAGGGAGGTTCAAGAGCACGATCCCTTTTTCATGTGTGGTCTCAGAGGAACCTAATTCCAAATTCTGGGGGCCAAACAAAGGATCTGCTTGCAATACTAGAATCACTGTTATGAAATTAAGAATTATCAGAACAGAAAAGGTTATGATTCCGAGAGTTAAAACAATGATCAAAAATAGTGTGGGGCACTTCATGCCATGTCCACCAGGCCGGAAACTGCTTCCTTGAAGACTTACACCTTCCCATCTGACCTTGTCATGAAGGGAGGCTGGCCATGGATGTGGCAATCATCAAAATGTCCACTCTTCCCAAAGCAATTTATAGATTCTCTGCATCCCTATTAAAATACCAATGACATATTTCACAAATATAGAACAAACATTTCAAAAATTTATATGGAACCATAAATGATCTGAATAACCTCAGTAATTTTGTGAAAGAAGAACGAAGTAGGAGGGATCACAATTCCTGCTATCAAACTATATTACAAGGCCACTGTAATCAAAACAGTCTTGTACTGGCATAAAAACAGACACATAGTCCAATGGTACAGAATAGAGAGCCCAAAAAACAAATTCTTGTCACTATGGTCAATTAATATTTGACAAAGTATACAGGAACTTAAAATAGAATAAAAATCACCCCTTCAACAAATGGTGTTGGGAGACTTGAACAGCCATATTGAAAGGAATGAAACTTGACTACAAACTTACACAATACAGAAAAACAAACTCAAGATGGATAAAAGACTTAAATATAAGTCAAAACACCATAAGCCCCCTAGAGGAGAACATCAGCAGAAAAATTTCACATATACCATGCAGCAATACTTATACCAACACGTTTCCTAGAGCAAGGAATATAAAAGAAAGAATAAATAAATAGAAGTATATCAAATTAAAAATCTTCTGCACAGCTAAAGGAAACATTAGTAAAATCAAAAGGGAAACATCTGTCTGGGAGATATATGCCAATCATAACTCACACAAGGGATTGATCTCCAAAATACATAAAGAACTCATGTGACTCTGCACCAGGAAGACCAACAACCCAATTAAAAAATGTGGAAAGGGCCTGAACAGACACTTCTTTAAGGAAGACATACAGAGGGCCCCTAGACATATGAAAGGATGCTCAACATCACTAGCCATCAGAGAAATGCAAATTAAAACCACAATGAGATACCACTATACACCGGTCAGGATGGCCATCATAAACAAATCAACAAACAGCAAGTGCTGGAGAGGTGTGGAGAGTAAGGGACCCTAGTACATTGTTGGTGGGAATGCAAACTGGTGAAGCCACTTTGGAATACAGGATGGAACATACTAAAAAAACTAAAAATGGAACTACCTTTTGACCCAGCCATTCTACTGCTAGGATTATACTCTAAGAATCTTGAAACACTAATTTAAAAGAGCCTATGAACCCCAATGTTCATAGCAGTCCAATTTACAATATCCAAGTGCTGGAAACAGCCTTAATGCTCATCAGTAAATGAATGGATCATAAAACTGTCACACATTTGTGCAATTGAATACTATGCAGAAGAAAGAAAGAAGGAGCTCCTACCATTCATGACAACATGGATGGAACTGAAGAGTATTATGCTAAGTGAAGTAAGACACATGGCAAGACAAATATCATATGATTTCACCTATAAGTGAAACTTAATCATCAAAACAATCATGCAAGCTAAATAGAAATAGAGACATGGAAATAAACTACAGACAGTGACAAGAGGGAGGGGACAATTGGCAAAATAAGGGGAAAAGTCAGGGAACATATATATAGGACCCATGGATGAAGACAATGTGGGTGGGAGTCCTGGATGTGGAAGATAGGGGAGGGGAGGGTGGAGGAGAGTAATGGGGGGAAAATGAGGACAACTGTAACTGAACAACATATATTAATTAATTACTTAACTAATTAATTGAGGATACTAACCACATTAACCACTTTTCATATAAATTATGTTCTTCCTAGTCTATCATTTTACTTTTTACTTTGCCTATGATGTTGTTTCATGTTTTATAAGGTTTTATGCAATCACATTCATCAATCTGCCCTCTTATTGCTTCTGGATTTTGAATCATATATAGCTAGAAATGTTTCCTTTACTTCACAATTATAAAGTGATTTTCCTATGCTGCTTTTAGTGCTTGTATCATGGTTTTGTTTCTTGAGCAAGCTAGCCATTCAAACTTTCTTCATCTCCTCAATTCCTGCACATTCCTATGCCATTTCAGTCAGGGTTCTTGGCACCCTCCCCTCCGCAATCACCTCCCTAGACTTAGTCATCTCTTCACCATGCCTCAGTAGCACCAGATACTTTTTTCCAGGGCCACATCATTGCTACTTTATTTCAAGTTCTGTTTACTTTATCTCTACTCTTTAAGAATAGAAATCTTCTTTGCATCTTTGCATCTTTGAATCTCTGCTACCTTGTGATATGTTTATTTTTATAGTAGATGTTCAATAAATGCACTTGAATGCATGGGTAAATAAATGAATAGTTGTTATTTATCTTTTTTGAAAAGTGCTGATAGTATGAAACTACTTCGTTCATGCTGTCCCAATCATCATAAGTTCTGTTACACACCTGCCAGAAACTAGGCACTTGACCCCATACCTTGGACATTTAACTTCTCTATGTTCACACTTAGATATTCTTAGAATGAGATTATGGGTATACATAAGTTTTTGTGTCATAAAGATATGCTATTCTGGGCTCCATGTCAAATTATCTCAACTATATCCACCCAGAAAATACATTTCAGCTCATTTCTATGGGATAAAATAACATGACTTTCCTGTCTGCATCTTTGAAAGATTTTCCTTTTTTGCTTTGGTACAATAAGAACACCTGCCTGGATTAAGTCAGGCTTGAGCGAGGGGCAGCTGTACTTGGTTTTCCAGTTGTTTGTGACTTGATTGTTTTCAGCAACATGACATTTGTTCTGCTGCCCAACACACACAGTTGGCAACAACATGGCAGCCATACTCCAAACACATCTACTGGCACCTGCAGAATGTAGATTCCAATCTCAAATCTCTGACTCTAACATCCTGGCTCATGCCCTGAAGGGAGAAGTCTGACTGTGCCAAGTCAAAGATCTAGTGACTTGATTTGCCTTGCTCCAGGCCTGGAAGAAGGAGTTCAAGCCAGGGTTCACTCTGGGGCTCTTCCTGGGAAAGCAGGTCCCTGAGGCCAACATGCAGGGAAGAGAAGAGCACATCCCTGCTATGTTAGGAGCCTGTCTGCATCCACAGACATGCTGAGACACACACCTCTCTTTATCGTGTGCATCTGGAGAGGTTCATAGACCCTCTAATAAATTTCACTTATTGCCCTATACAGTTGGTAAGTATTTGTAGGTTTTTTATATGTTAGGCTCTGTTTTGAACTGGAAAAAAAGTGGTAGTCAGATAAAATTGAAAGCTTTGGAAGACTGGTTCTTAAACTAGGCTGTACATAGGAATGAGCTGGGGAGATTTTAAAATATTACAGTGATCTTGCTATGCATGATTCCACTTAAATCAGAAAACACCTTGTGGTAAACCAAGAACATTACTAGTTTTTAAAGTTCTCCAAACGATTTCTATTGTACACAAATTTCAGACTTTTGGCTTTAGAACCTACTGTCTAAAAGAGGGGTGTCCAACCTGTGGCCCCTGGGCTGCATGTAGCCCAGAATGGCTGTGATGTGAACACAAAATCATAAATTTTACTTAAAATACTATGAGAGTTTTTTGTGATTACATGTCACATGTATTTAATGTGTGGCCCAGGACAACTCTTCTTCCAGTGTGGCACAGAGATGAAAGGGGAAAATACATGAGTGAGATAAAATGAGATAGCACCTTTGACAGAATGCACAAAGTATACTGGTAGCACATGCTGGTATATCCAACTCAAATATGATGAGAAAAAAATGATGGCTGAGATCCAAAAATGAAGTAGGAGTTATAGAGATGAGAATACATAGTTAAGAAGTGAAGTTTAGGGTTAGAAGTAAACAAAGAATGTTGGGCACAGGGATTATTAGAGATTGGATGTGAGGCATAAAAAGGGAATATTTTCTAGAGTAGGTGATTAAAGGGACATTGGTACCACAAATTAATTTATAAAAATAGAAAGAAAAACATAGGGAGCAAGATGACTTACATTAAGAACATCTTAAATTTGAAATGTTTGTGTATTCAGGTACAAATATGCATTACACAACTGTATACATAGTCTAAGAGAGGATAGGCCTGGGAAAAAACAAAATCAGTTATAGCAGATATCTTCAACTGCCTACTCAACATCCATACTCCCTTTTTCCTTAATTTTGAAGCCCTGATTGATAATAATGAATTCTATTTTTTTAAATGATTACAGGATTTTTCATGCTGTCTTTTTCATCTTGGTTGAGTTATGTAGTTTGATTCTACATACATGATAGATTGACATAGAACTATGAATACATACTTGACTAATACATACATACATACATAAATTGACTAATGTCAATTTATTGGTTTTGATATTGTTCTATAATTATGTAAGGTGTAACCATTGTGGAGAACTGGGTAAATGGTATAGGGGACTTCTTTGAGCTGTCTCTGAAACTTCCTGTGACCTTGTTTCAAAATAAAAGTTTATTTACAAGTTAAAAAAAATAACAGTAATGATCTTCCCTTAATAATTGTCTTGAGAATTGGATATAACATGTGTGAGGTTGCTTTGCAAACATAAAGGCACTAGGTATTTGGTGTGTGTTCTCTCTCTCTCGTAAACAGTTGGAGGAATATCCTAGTTTGCTTAATTCTTGCTGAAGAGACTTAATCTTTAGGTAAGTAAAATATAGAAAAATAGAGGCCAAGGAGGCATGGAACCTGTACCAGCATAGGCTTACCAAAGTAGTGAGTACCTGTAGATATGGGTACAGTGACATTTTATTTTCTCAGTCACATGGGTACTGTGGTAGAGGCACATACCCTTGGGTAATAGGAGGAATACATATTTCAGTCAGACCAGAGTTTGAATCCTAGTCATATCACCATCTAACAATCTGTCTTGGGACTAATTGCTTAGCTTCCCTCAGTTTCCTTTTCAGGGGTGGCGACACATGTACTAATGAGTATAGCATTTCCTAGTCCAGCATCTGACACAGAGCAATAAGCATTCATTTCTTTGGTGTTCCATTGGCTTCTTCACTGAGCATATAAGCTGGCAGCCAGAGCCACACTTTTACAGAGCAACCACTATCCACAGAAAAACATTGGCTTGGCCTCCACAGCTGTCTTTGAGTTTCTGGCACCACTGGGGATACCATCCATGGGGACTAAACACCAAGAGGCCATCTAGCATATTCTGTGAAAATGAAGGGTTTTGCTGGAAACCAGAGTGACAGGGGTTTGCTGTGTGGTTAGAGTTATTATGGCTGACTTTAGAAAAGCAAAGGCACTAATTCTGGTTATAAATCATCATAGCATGATATTCTCAAGGTCTATCCATGTTGACACAAATAGCGGTATTTCTTCTTATGACTGAGTAGTATTGCATTCTATATATGTACCACATCTTTATTCAATCCTCGATCAAAGGTCACATGTACAGATCATGTATCATAAAATTTTATACATGAAATCTTTCTTTTAAATTATTTTATTGATGTTCAAGTACAGTTTTCTACATTTAACTCAACCATCCCCCCACCTCAACCATCCCCAACTACCTCCTCTGCTTCCAACTCCCTTTGGTTTTGTCCATGTGTCCTTTATAGTTGTTCCTAAAAATCCTTCCCCCCATTACCACCTCTCACCTTCCCTATGGTTACTGTCAGAATGTTCTTAATTTCAATGTCTCTGGTTATATTTTGCTTGCTTGTTTGTTTTGTTAATTAGGTTCCACTTAAGATGATATCATATGGTATTTGTCTTTCACTACCTGGTTTATTTCACTTAGCATAATGCTTCCCATTTCTATCTGTGCTGTCACCAAAAGTAGGAGCTCCTTCCTTCTTTCTGCTGTGAAGTATTCCATTGTGTAAATGTACTGTAGTTTGTTTGTTTGTTTGTTTTTTTGTCCATTCATTTACTGATGGGCACATAGGTTGCTTCTAGGACTTGGCTATTGTAAATTGTGCTGCTATGAACACTGGGGTGCATAGGTTCTTTTGGATTTGTGTTTAAGGGCTTTTAGAATATAATACCAGCAGTGGAAATGCTGGATCAAAAGGCAATTCCATTTTTAGTTTTCTAAGGAATTCCATACTGTCTTCCACAGTCACTGCACCAGTCTGCATTCCCACCAAAAGTGCAATAGGGTCTCTTTTCTCCATATCTCCTCCAACATTTATTTCTTTATTTCTTTATGATGTCCATTGTTACTGGTGTGAAATGATATATCATTATGGTTTTAATTTTCATCCTTCTGATGGCTAGTGATGCTGAGCATCTTTTCATGTGTCTCTGGGCCCTCTGTATATCCACCTTGAGGGAGTGTCTGTTCAGGTCCTTTGCACATTATTTAATTGAATTGTTTGTCTTCCTGGAATGGATTAGTGTGATTTCATTATATATTTTGGACATCAAACCCTTGTCTGAGGTATCACAGGCAAATATGTTTTCCCATATAGTTGGTTCTCTTTTCATTTTAATGCTGTTTTCTTTAGCCATGCAGAAGATTTTTAATTTGGTGAGATAGCATTTGTTTATATTTTCCTTTACATCTCTTGCTGTAGAGAACATATACGTGAAAATATTGCTACATGGAATATTTGAGATTTTCCTGCTGATGTTGTCCTCTTGGACTTTTATGCTGTCGTGACTTATATTTAATTCCTTTATCCACCTTGAATGTATTTTTGTGTATGGTATAAGTTGGTGATCAGGTTTTTTGTGTTGTTTTTTTTTTCATGTAGCTGCCCAGATCTCCCAATACCATTTGTTAAAGAGGCTATTGTTACTCCATTTTATGCTTCTGCCCCTTTGTCAAATATTAATTGACCATAGAGATAAGGGCTTATTTCAAGGCTCTCTCTTCTGTTCCATTGGTTTATGTGTCTGTTCTTATGCCAGTACCAGACTGTTTTGATTACAGTGGCCTTCTAATACAGTTTGATATCAGGTATTGTGATCCCTCCTACCTTTTTCTTCCTTCTCAAAATTGCTGCAGATATTCAGGGTCATTTATGGTTCCAGATAAATATCTGAAATGTTTGTTCTATATCTGTGAAAAATGTCATTGGTACTTCAGTAGGGGTTGTGTTGAATCTATAACTTGCTTTGGGAAGTAAAGACATTTTTATGATGTTAATTCTTTCAATCCATGAACATGCTACATGTTTCCATTTGTTTGTGTCTTCCTTAATTTCTTTCTTCAGTGTTGTATAGTTTTCTGAGTACAGATCTTTCATCTCCTTGGTTTGGTGTATTTCATTGTATTTTATTTTTCTTGTTTCTATACCAAATGGGATTTTGTTCCTCATTTCTAGTTTCTGATAATTCATTATTGGTATATAAAAATGCCTTTGAGTTCTGAATGTTGACTGTGTATCCCACTGTTTTGACAAGTTCACTTATTAGGTTGAGTAGTTTTGGGGTGGAGTCTATAGGATTCTCTATGTACACTAGCATGTGATCTACAAACAATGACACTTTCGTTTCCTGCTTTCCAATTTGAATGCCTTTTATTTCTTTTTCTTGTCTGATTGCTGTGGATAGGACTTCCAATACTATGTTGAATCAGAGTGGTGAAAGCGGACATCCTTGTTTTTATCCTGATCATAGTGGAAAGCTTTTAGTTTTTGCCCATTGAGTATGAGTTTGGCTGTAGGCCTCTCATATATGGCCTTTATTATGTTGAGAAATGCTCCCTCTATTTCCACTTTGCTGAGTGTTTTCATCATAAATGCAGGCTGCACCTTATCAGATACTTTTCTGTAACTATTGATATGGTCATGTGATTTTTCTCTCTCCTTTTGTTTATGTGGTGTATTACATTCTTTAATTTGCAAATATTGTACCATCCTTGCAACTCTGGGATGAATCCCACTTGATCATGGTGTATGATCATTTTAATGTATTGTTGGATGTGGTTTGCCGATATTTTATTGAGGATTTTAGCATCTATGTTCATCAGTGGCATTGGCCTGAAGTTTTTTTTCTCTGTTATAGCTTCATCTGGTTTTGGAATTAGGATGGTGCTGGCTTCATAAAAAGAGTGTGGGAGACTTCCATTTTCTTGAATTTTTTGGAAAACTCTGTGAAGGATAGGGGTTAGCTCTTTCTTACATTCTTTGTAAAATTCTCCTCTGAAACTATCCAGTACAGGGCTTTTGTGTGTCAGGAACTTTTTGGCTACTGCTTCGATTTCATCAGCTGTTATTGGTCTGTTCAGACTTTCTGCTTCTTCTTCATTCAGTTATGGAAGATTATATTTTTCTAGAAATTTGTCCATTTCACCTAGATTTTCAAATATTTTTGTATATAGTTCTCTGTAGTAGTTTATTACAATCCTTTGTTTTCCTGTGGTATCAGTCATAGTCTCTCCTCTTTCATTTCTGATTGTGTTTATTTGGGTCATTTTTTTTGTTGTTGTTGTTTATAAGTCTGCTTAATAGCTTGTCCATTTTGTTTATGTTTTCAAAGAACCAGCTCCTGGATTTTTTGATCCTTAGAACTGTGCTTTTTGTCTCTATGTCATTTAATTCTACTGTAATCTTGCTTATTTCCTTCATTCTAATTGCTCTCTACTGTCTTTGTTGTTTCTCCTCCAGTTCTTGTAATTATAGGGTTAGGTTGTTTACTCGAAATGTTTCCATCATTTTTAAGTAGGCCTCTATATCTATTAACTTTCCTCTCAAGACTGCTCTCCCTGTGTCCCATAAGTTTTGGGTTGTTCTGAGTTCAGTATCATTTGTTTCCAGAAAGTTTTCCCCTTCTTCCTTGATCTTATTCTTGACCCATTCATTGTTTAATAGCATTCTATTCAATCTTTATAAGTTGGAGTGTTTTTGAGTTTTTTCCTTGAGCTTGGGTTTCAGTTTCAGTCCCTTGTGATCAAGGAAAGTGCTTGTTATGATTTCAATTTTATTCAATTTGTTAAGGCTTGTTTTGTGCATGTCATGTGGTCTGTCTTTGGGAAATTTCCATGTGCATTTGGAAAGAACTGTACTTTGCTTTTTGGGGCTTAAAGGCTCTATCTACATCACTTAAGTCCAATTGACTAACACATTGTTCAGTGGCACAATATCTTTGTTGACATTTTGTTTGGAAGAGCTATCTATTTTTGACAGTGTGGTGTTCAAATCTTCTACTAATTGTGTTTCTGTCTATATCACTTGAAATCCTCTAAGATTTTCCTTGTATATTTTGTTGCTCCTATGTTGGGTGCATATGTATTTATAATTTTTATGTTTTCTTGGTGGATTCTTTCTTTGAGTATTATGAAGTGTCTTTCTGGGTCTCTTTTTATGGCCCTTGTTTTGAAGTCTATTTTGTCTGGTATGAGTATTGCTACCCCGCCTTTTTTTCCTGTCCATTTGCTTGGAATATTTTTTTCCAACCTTTCATTTTCAGTCTGTGTAGGCCTTTGGCCCTGAGGTGGGTCTCCTGTAGGCAGCATATGTGTGGGTCATTATTTCTTATCTATTTAGCTATTCTATGTCTTTTGATTGAAGTATTTAATTCATTTACATTTAAGATTATTATTCATAGATATTTGTTCATTGTCATTTTACTTCCTTTGTACCTATGTTCCTCTATCACACTCTTTTTTTCATTTTCTTTTTTAAAAAATACTTTTTTAAGATGTTTTTATTTGTTTATTTTTAGAGAGAAGGAAGGGAGGAAGAAAGAGAGGGAGAGAAACATCAATGTATGGTTGCCTCTCATGTGGCCCCCACTGGGGACCTGGCCCACAACCCAGGCATGTGCCCTGACTGGGAATTAAACTGGTGTCACCTTGGTTCGCAACCCACACTCAATCCACTGAGCTACACCATCCAGGGATTTTACTTTTCTTAAAGAAGACCCTTTAGCATCTCTGGCAGTGCTGGTTTGGAGAAGATGGATTCTTTGAGGATTTTTTTTTTTTTTTGTCTAGGAAGCTCTTTATTTCACCTTTCATTTTAATAGCGAGCCTTGCTGGATAGTGTAGTCATGGTTGCAGGCCTTTGTTTTTCATTACTTGGAATATTCCTTATCATTGCACTATCACTTGCAGAGTTTCCATTGAGAAGTCAGCTACTAGTCTTATTGTAGCCCCCTGGTATGTCACTTCCTGTTTCTCCTTTGCTGCCTTTAATATTCACTCTCTGCCTTGGAATTTTGCCATTTTAATTATGATGTGTCTTGAAGTGGGCCTCTTTGGGTTCCTCTTGATTGGGACTCTCTGTGTTTCCTGGATTTATGTGACTTTTTCTCTCATCAAATTAGGAAAGTTTTCTATCATTACCTTTCAAACAGGTTTTCTATCCCTTGTTCTTCCTCTTCTCCTTCTGGTAACCCTATTAGATGGATATTATTATGTTTCATGTTTTCCTGCAGTTAACACCACTTCATTCTTTGTGTCTCTTTTCCCTTTCTTGCTCTTTCTGGGTGTTTTTTTCTACCTTGTTCTCCAGCTTGCTCATTTCATCCTATGATTCATCTCACCTGCTTTTGATTTCTTCTCTTGCATTCTTCATTCAGAAATTGTATTCTTCATTTCCTCCTGGCTCTTTTTGATGGTCTCTATTTTCTTTTTCATGTTGATATAGTTTTCAGTGAGTTCATTATAGTTTCCTTGTAGTTTTGATAATTCTTTGTGACTCACTGAGTTATAAGCCATTGCTTCAGACTCAATATCTGATACTTGCCTCCATTTCATTTAGCATTCTTTCTGAGGCTTCCTCATTTCCTTTCATGTGGGTTGTTTCTTTGTCTTCTCATTTTTGTGAGACTCTTCTTGTTAGCCTCTGCTTCTTAAGTTGATCTTTTCTAACTCCTTAGGCTTGTGGTGTGAACTTCTATGGTAGGAAGCCTGTGAGATTCAGTGGTGCAGTCTCCTTGATCTGCTGAACTTCCTGATCTTGGGCTGTCATTTAGGTTGTCTCTCTGGATGTATTTATGTTTTGATTGTTGTTGCACCTTTCTTTGGCGGGTCCTTACTTCCAGCTTAACTTGAGGGTTAACTTGAGGGTTCCTCCACCCACCACATTTTGTATGCTGTTGTGCAGGTGTGGCCATGTTTTGTTGAAGCTGTTTCTTATGTATGTCCAAGGTTTTGAGGCTTCTCTTTCACTATTGTTCAGTTCTTTGTTCTGGGTAATATCTCCACCATTTAGTTTTACTTCTAGATTAGTCCTGGGTGGAAGTTAGTTGGCTTCCACTCACTCCTTCACCATATCCCTTTATTATCTCTTTGTGGTTATTTTGTTGGCAGATTCTTCCTTCTAGCAGGTACACTGTTGTTCACAGCTCCCAGGTACTCTTGTATGTGATCAATGGGAATGGGAAGGCAAAATGGATTAAGACAGAAGGAGTGTATTCTCTGGGATTTAAAATAACAGCACGCAAAGAAGAGATAGGGTTCTTTTGGATCGTATAGTGTTAACTGTGATATTTTGCCCAAGTGGCTACTTTGTAGAAAGGGTCAAAAAAATATAAGGCTCTTGTTAGAGGGGTGAAGTATTGTGAATTGAATCCAAAAAACAGTGAGCTTGTGGGATGTCAGTTTAGGAGATATAGTGAAAGTAAAGGATAGAAAATATGTGTAGTGCATGAGAGAATAGAGTTAACCATGACAATAATACAGTTCCAGAAGACAGTGAAAAGGGCTAAGATCTGGGGTTTGGGGTGCTGTGTAGTATTTATAATTGTATGGAACAACAATTGTTTATAATAGAAATGGAACAACAATCATATGACAGAATCTATGTGATCTGAGTAACAAGGATAGGAGGTACATGACCTAGAATAATGTGTTATTGGAACACAAGTGAAGTGAAAGGAGAAAAATTAAAAATACACCGTGAAAGAGAGAACAAGAAAAACCAATCAAACAATGCAATTAAACAAACAAAGTGAAGAAAAATAAACAGAAAGAAGAGAAGTAAAAAATACTAATAAAAAGAAGAAGTAAAAATAATGAAATAATAATAATAGAACTGAACAATAACTTGCAAGTTCTCTGGACTAGCAAAGTGAAATTTGTCTCAGTTTCTCAGTTGTTGGGATGATCCCTCTCTGGGTCTGACTCTGGTACTTCACAGCTCTAGGTCTTATTGTCTTACTTGCAGGGAAAGAAAGAAAGAGAG
>PVKM010027273.1:0-18885 GCA_004027735.1 Carollia perspicillata | reverse complement strand
GCTTATGGTCTAGCAGGAAAAGTGACAAACAGTATCATCCTGTAGCAACTGATAAAGTAAGAAATAGGCATCAGATTTAATGGTGCACAGGAAATTGACCCTATTTGAGTATGGTGCTTAGAGACTGTGTTCTAAGGAAGCACTCTGCCAGAGGGCAGCATAAACAAGAAGAGACAGATGGCAACCAGGAAAAGGAGAAGTACCACCAAAGGCAGGAGGCAATCAAGTGCAGATTATACACCAGTGCTGTATGAGAGTGTGTGGAGAGTGAGGCAAGGGTTATGACAGTGAAAATCTTGTTTTGGACCATAAGGACCTTAGCCTTTTTTCCATAGACGAAGAGGATATATCAGGTCTTTAATTATGATCAGATTTAAAACTTATACGAATTACTCTGATAAAAATGTAGACTGAATGGAGGTAAACAATATTATAACAAAAATATCATGGCTTCAAAAATAATGAAGTTGGATCCTTACCATGTACTATATAAAAGGAACCTCCAAATGGATCAAGCACTTAAATATAGGAGCCAAAATGATAAAACTCTTAAAAGAAAACATGAAAGAGAGCTTCATGACATTGAGTTTAAGAATTATTTCTTGGATATAACACCAAAACCATAGGCAGCAACAACAAATAGATAAATTGGATTACATAACATTTTAAAAATTTTGTGCATCACGGTAGTTTCAACAGGGTAAAAAGGCAAACCATTGAACATATATTTGCAAAATAGATTGAATAAGGCACTATTGTTCCGGCTATAAATAAAACTACTAAACAACAATAAAGGTCAATTTTAAAACAGGCAAAGAACTTTAACAGGTATGTCCTAGAAAAATCTACATGTGACTTATAACCACATGAAAATATGTTTCACATTATTAATTATTGTGGAAATGCAAATTAAAGCCATAACATTATACAAGTTCATGTTCATTAAGATGGTTACTATCAAAAACAAAAATTAAAAGACAACATCAGAATATAACAAATGTTGGGTGAATATGTGAAGAAATTAGAACCTTTTTCATTACTGGTGGGGACGTAACATGGGGTAGCTGATATGAAAAACAAGTAGGAAGTCTCCTGAAAAAAAATTAAAAATACAAGTATCATATGATTCAACAATCCCACTTCTGGGTGTTTACCCTGCAATTTCCCCCACCCCCCCAAAATATTAGAGACCCAAACAGATGTCTGTCTACCCATGTTCGTAGTAGCATAATTCACCACAGATAAAAGATGAAAGCAAACCAAGTATCCACAGACAAACAGAATGTGTTATACACTATATATTATTTGGCCTTAAAAAGAAAACAAACTTTGACACGTACTACAGCAAAGATGAGCCTTGAAAATTCTGTGCTAAGTGAAAATGAGCCAGGCACAAAAGGACAGACATTGTCTGATTCCACTTATATGGAATATATGGAATATATATTATATGGAAAATGCCTTGAGTGTCAAATTCATAGATACCAAAAATAGATGGTGGTTTTCGGGGTCTGAGGGAAAATAATATAGATTAACTGTGTGATGGTTATAGAATTTAAGTTTGGGAAGGTGAAAATGTTTTGGGGTTGGATAGTGGCAACTGCACAGCAATGGAAATGTATTGATATCAGGGCACTGTGTCTTTAAAAGTGGGTGAGATGGTAGATTTTATGTCATGTGTATGTTACTACAATTAAAAAAAAATAATGACTTAAGTTTGAACAGTATTATGAGGAATCAAAAACAATAAGTTTAGGAATATCCAAAAGATAAAATACTAGAATATGGAGAAAGAAAAGTGTAAAAAAAAACAGTATTTACTCAGGGTGGGTTCTATTTTACCATCCTTCTTGGAAATTTTCAACAGTGGTGGTCTATATAAACCAGAGAGGATATGTAGCATTTTCTTTCACATAGTACAATCTACAGACCAGCTAAATCACAATGACATAGTGCGGGGGGGGTGGGCGGGGAGCGGATCTCCAACATCTGAAGTTATAATAAGCTCTGTAGATGACTTGAAAGCACATCAAAGTTTCAGAACTATAAAGTTAGAGATAATAAAAACATTAGAAGAAAAAAATCGAACATCTGGAGAACACGGACATTAAGGGGAAGAGGGATAAATGGAGATAGAGTAAATGGTTAAACAGCTGCAAGATGAATTATAAGAGGTTGTTTGAAGGTCACCAGACATGTTCATGAAACATAGGAGTAATTAACTGTGTCAAATGCAGCAGAAAAGTCCACTAAATAAAAAACAAATTTACTGGGTTAAAAAATAGGCCATTGCAAGTGACATTACTAGGGACATTGTCAAAACATTGCAGAAACATAAATCCAACTGATGGGTTGAAAAAAAAATTAAAATCAGTTAACAAGAGTTAAGAATTGAATGGCAGATCATGGTTTAAACACAAGGTTTAATTAAAATGAGAAAAGAGGGAAGAAAAGTAAGTTAGAGAAGTCATCAAATAAAATTAAGCTTTGTTTTATTCATGAAAAGGGATGTGAGCATGTTTATAGACTGAAAGTAGAAATCCAGTAGAGAGAGTGAAAATATACATAGAAGAAAAAGAAGAGAAACAGAACATTAGGATTACAGCCAAGGAATAAGGCGGAGTTGATGACCTTGAACTGGAGGTGTAATGTTAAAGAAATGCCTCATTGGAATTTCTAAATCTTGTTCACTGCATGTACCAAGCCACGAATTTCTTTCAGCTCATAATTAATTTTTCCAAATGGCTATGACAAAACTTGCATCGCGCTTCAAATTTTAGGTTGATATTCCAGAAATTCAGAATTGAAACATTTCTAATTATCCCGGAGTTTGATGTCTTCTCTGCCTTCTTTTGAGGCTCAAAGAGAAGCCTGGGAAAATTTGTATTCCATTTTTAATTTTGTTTCCTCTCTCATGATGAGTGCCTAGGGGCACATCTATACATACACTCAGGAAATAAATGTTGCATCGGTGGCTCTCCTCTAAGTAAGGACTTAAAATGGGGCCAGCTGGTCAGAGCACAGCTATTATAGCATTATCACCTACAAGAAATCATCGGGTCCTTGCAGAGATGGCTTCATTTTCTGGTGCTGAATTCTGAGCCTACTGTCATTTCGTTTGTATTACACAAGTTGCACAAGAGATTACGATTGCTTCAGGGATAATAGAAATGCGAAAGAACACCTTGCCAGGAAAATCCCACTTCCAGCGCCTTGAACAAATTAGGCCACCGGGTGTCCATTTTCTTTTCAGGAAAAGGAACAGTGGAACTAAGAACTCGTTCAATGTAGATGATAATGTATGCGGTAGGAAATTAGTTCTTAAAAATTTAACACAAACAGTCTATTATATTACTAGAAAAACATGAATTATGTTACCTAAACTCTTCAGTGGAATGAAATCATTAAGTCCAAAAAGAATACCTCAGGAATTGTGCAAACCCAAGCTTGTGTTAATGGTGAATGGCACGAGATGTGAGACCTTGGTTCTCAAGTTTTGGCTAAAAAAGAATTCAGAACCAAGACTCAAATACAAGCAAAAATTTATTTAGGGAATCATAAGGGTAGAAGCGAGCCATGGGAGAAATGAGCCAACTGGACTATGTGGGCTCAGGAAATAAGTTACAGAGGCAAAGAAGGGGCCTTTAAGCTTAAGAGAAAGAAAGGAAAGGTACAAGCCCCGAGGGGGAAAAAAGAGGAAGGAGGAAGGGAGGGGAAGAGGAAAAAAGAGGAAGGAGGGAGAAAGAGAGAGACAGGTGTTCTCAAGTGAGAGTACACTGAGTCCTTTGTCATGAGGTCTCAGGGGAGGATCTCAATGTAATATTCATCAACTTTCCAGGGGTGTCTCCTTGGAGTCGTGGTCTCCACTGATTGGGCTGCACCAAGGAAGGGGATCAGCACTCATTACAGCTTCCCTCCTCCAGGCCTTGCTGCTTTTCTGGGCCTGGGGCAGAAACAACGGAGGCCTAGCTGTTATCTCTGGGCTTAATGCTTAAGGGAGTGATCATGTAAGTGAGTCATAGAGGCTATTCCCCTGCCCTTTATTGCTCCTATAAGGGGGCATCTAACCTGCAGGACTAGCAACATACGAGAGGAGGAAAGTTCAGGGGAGGGTCTGAATCTCATGGCCAGTGATATGAAAGGCCAGGGGGTCTGAAGCGCAGGACCAGGGTGTGCTAGGGGAGGAAAGGTCAGCCTGGGGTAAGGTCCCACCTGGTTTTGCCTGTTGTTAGGCACCCAGGGCTTTCAAGCTGGTGACCTTCTGTACCTGGCCTGCCATTCTTATTCTGCTCATACCTGTTTATTTGACTACTGTATCAGTTGTATGTTAAAATTTTTGACAGCCTTAGAGAAATTTAGAAATAATTTTTTCCATATAAAAAAATGGGGATTCTGTTCAGGTTAATACACCTAGAGGACTGATAGATTCGTGTGATTAAGCTAATTACTGCGAGTAGCTATAAAAATATGCATTTTTTGTAAGGATACATACATGCACTCACATAAAAGCAAGAGAGGTTTATTAAAGTAGCCCTTATATTGAACTCATTTAGTTTTTACTCACAGGAAAATACTTACTTTTTAATCTGCTTTTCTCTATCATAGAAAAGCACATGCAAAAAACCAGTTATGTGTCTGATACTAGCTGTGTGACTAGAAGCATATCCAAGAGGTAATTTAAAAATCCATTGTGTGGATGTGCAGTTCACTCTGGTGAAATATTTCAGTTAATATTTAATTATATAAGAAACCATACAAATAACACAAAAAGCATTTTCCATTTTCTCTTTTTGGTATATACGTAGCAATATTAAAGGCAGATTTATAAGCTAATCAGCCAATAGGAATGATGAGAGGAATATTTCTGACTTCAAAATTTGGGATAATATATATTTCAAAAACCTTTCACTTCCTGTATCAGACAACGTCATCCCGGTTCATTTATATTTGGCTAGTTTCTCTCTTTTACCCATTATGTTTATTAATTAAAACATATTTGCTGATTGTATCCTGAATGCCAGATTCTGATCTTAGAGTTAGATATACTAGAGAGCCAAAGAAATAATTGCTCTATGTTCAAGTTTCAATTTTAGTAAATGTACTCTATTATCTAAACTTGACAATTCTTTCTATGTACTGTCTTTGTGAAACGTATCTCATTACCTTTTCTATTGTCTCTCTCTTTCTCTCTTTCACGCTTGGGTTACTGAAATGCCTACACAAGCAGTGTTCTTCTTTCCACTATTTCTCCTTTTTATTTTATTTTAATCAGTCTACACTCTTCTACAAAAGTTGTATGTTCTATAAGAAAATTTTAATTATGTTAGAACCCTGCTCAAAAACTTTTAATTGCTCCCCAATTGTCTGGAAATTCCTCGACATTGCTTTAAGGCTCCTCATTTTTTAAAAAATGATTTTCCAGAATGTTCTGCAAATTAAACTACTACATTATTATTAATGCTAACGTTAAACAGGACTCCTTCCTGTTCTTAGGCCATCCCTGGGATTTACGGCTCTCCTTCCTTGCCTGATATTGTACCTCAGAATTCTCACACTTTTCTGTTAAAACTTCGAATGTTCTGAAGCATTTGAGGATATCACTGCTTCCGTGACAACTTTTTGCATCCCCAGTGTGGTGTTTCTTCCACCGTTTGTCCTTTACAAGCTCCCTTTGTATTTCCATAGGAAATCTCTCCGTTATGTTTTTATATATCTACTTTTCTATGCATTTTTAGACTTGAGCATTCATAGGAGGAGAAAAAATGGAGGCAGAAGAGATTTCCTCTTAATTCTGACTTCATCACATGGGTGATCTAGAAAATTAAACTTCTTTCACTTGTGTTATTACTGCAAAATAAAAACCAATCTCTTTGGAGAGATCATGCATATAGAAATGTACAAGGCATTTTTATCCACATGTACGATAGAATACAGCTTGAGAAAATGGCTGTGTACACCAGAGTAGATGCAATACTAGGATTTTTCATGGCTTAATAATAGTGCCTGGTGCGTAATAAAGGTATGCAGTAATCTTGTAAAATGTATTGATTTATATTAATGCTTATTTCCAATATATATTATGACTACCAAATGCTGGGTATTAAAAAACTGAAGATTTCAAACACAAATCTACACAAAATTTGGAATCTAGATTTTTTGTAAACAGAGAGTTTTGTTTTGATTGTTTTTTTTTCTTTATTTCTTCCTCAGATTGCCCCTTCCTGGGAAGGTGTGCACTATATTATTCCAGGAAAAAAAATGTTGCATTGTTTATTGACTAAACCTATGCAATATATTTTGTTACTGATGTACTATAATCATTTTCCTCATTGCTGACTTTCCAAAAATTAGCTGCAGTGAAAGCTATAAGGCTTTATTGCTTGGAGTAAATTTCCTATTAAAAGAATCTTATTTTTCAGGGACTAACAATCCTGCAATTTAGAGGTGGAAATTAACTTTATGACACATTTTCTTTTATCTCATAAAGAGAAATTGTCCAAGTCCAAAAGAAATAAGATTTTGAGTACAGTCAGACCTTAATAAATGTAAAAACTTAACTTACAGCAATGCCACTTTATGTTCCTCTACTGATTTTCACTGCCAATGAGTGCATTAAATATGTACTATTTTCAGTGAGAGACAAGAGAATTATCATTTTTTTGGCAAAAGAAAGCAAAGTGTTCTTATGATAGCTATGACAATTTCGCATATGCACTTATAAACATACACAATCTTGAATACAAACTACCGAAAAAGATAATTTAACACAGTTTCTGGATACTCATAATTCTAAAAAAGAAAAAAAAATGAGTTTCAGAGTTCATCAAAAATAACAGTATTTGAATGTTTTATATATGGAATTTATCTCTCTCTAGTGTACCAAGCACATATAGAAGGCAACTTAAAATTCTGTCAATTCTGCTAATAATTTTTGAACTTTTCGCCATCTATTATTAAACAAGTTTCCCAAGTTTATTTGAATTTTAACCATTGTGACCATTGATGTAGATTTAAGCTAAATCTGTCCAAATTTACAGAAATAAAGTTGGAATTTCTTCTGAAGTTTGGAGATAATTGGCAATTTTCAAATATCTTAATGTTCATTGAACAGTATAACCAAACATTTTGACCAAAATTATTTTTATTAAGTTTTGTTTAAAAATATTTATTCACTATATTCTCATAAATCAAGGCAGAGACATCTGAAGTTTCAAATAAAACATCTGCAGTTTTAATAGTTAAATGTTAGTAAATCACTTTTGTTAAATCTGATCAGTCAGTTGGTGAAGTCTTATTTGATTGCAAACTATTTCTGAAAGTGAAATCCACTAGTCGTTTGCAGTCACTTGGTGTATGAAGGGGAAAAGGAAGAAGAGAGAAAAGAATGCACACTTTTCCTCCAGAGTTTCACAGAAACTAATTTCTTTCACTTAGATAATCACTTGGTTCCCAGACAGTAGTTAACTTGGCATGAGGTCCAGGTCACAATTACTATGATCATTTCTGTTTTCAATAATTACATTTTGAGTACCCAACACAGCAAATTCCTAATCAATTCAAATTTCTATGAGTAAAATAAAGAAAATTAAAATATGCTGAAGAACCATGATTCCTAAGCTAAATAATGAATTCGAATAAACAAAGAGTTTTCTTTCATTATTTTGGTAGTAACACTAATGAAGCTCCTCAAATTTTTAGCAAAGATGAATTGTAAGAGACGATGGGGAGAAAATTTAGAAATGTCTATATAGTAAGGTTTCAACTAACTTAAATCAATATTTGATTAATAGACTCATTAAAATAAAACTGATTCAAAGCGATCAATGTTCAAACCAATACTTGTTTGATATTTTAAAAGTAAGTATTTTGGTTAAATTCCAAGATTAAAGTGATAAGAAGTAAACTTATATTCTGGTATGTTGAAATTATCTCTTTTTCTGTATATTTCTCTATCCAGATAGCTTGTATATTGAGAGTAATTAATGACTGGTTCTATTTTATTGTTTTTTTTAAGATTTTAATTATTTTTAGAGAGAGGGGAAGGGAGGGAGAAAGAGAAACAAGTATTGATGTGTGAGAGAAACATCCATTTCTTTTCTCTGACACCCCCACCCCCAACTGGGGACCTGGCTGGCAGCCCAGGCTTGTGTCCTGACCAGGAATGGAACCTGTGACCTTTCAGTTGGCAGAATGATGCCCAACCCACTAAGCCACACGAGTCAGGGCTATTTTATTGTTTTCCAGTGTGCATTGCCTGTACAGTGTCTCCTTGATACTCTCTGAATATTAATCAAATAAGACAAGACCCGTTCAGTTATTTGCTTATTTAAAAAAGTACATAAAATCTGACCACTATTTTAAAAGGTCAACCACAACTGGCCGATTTCTAACAAGGATTACTGTCAATTGTCAGGAAGTGACAAATAACATGTTCTTGTTACTTTATCCCTCAACTAGCTCACCTCCCAGCTGAATATGAAGACCTGCATATTTTTAACAATAAAAGGAATAAAATACACCTTCCATTGCGTTATCATGCTGCCTTGTAAAATGTATTGATTTTTATCAATGGTTATTTCCAGTGAACACCATGACTTCAAAATGCTGAATATTAAAATAAAAACTGAAATTTTCAAGCACAAATTGACATAAAATTTGCAATCTAAGTGACTGCCACTTAAATTGTCACATGGATCTTCACACACACAACTTTGTTTGTGATTTTTCACGAATGCGGCTATTCCTTCTTGTCAGCAAAATCTGCTGCAGCTGTCATTTCATAGGCATAAATATTCTGCTTCACACCAGGCTGAAAACATTCCTATAAAATTCTGACTCACATACTAGAAACAATATAATTTCATAGTGTAATTAAATTAATTAAAAATTCCTTCACCATTCAGCTCAGTTGTTAATACAGGTAGCCTCATGGATGACTTTGCTAAGTCATCACAGAGTAAGGATGTCCAAATGAAGTTCATGTTCCCTCACTATAAATGTCCAAAGCCATGGCCATTTCTTAAGGACTGATGAGGCAAAGCCTGTTAGAATAAATGTTTCATAATGTAGCCTTTATTTAAAAATTAAATTAATATGTTTTAAAAAGCCATTCTAAGACATACTGTATTTTTTAGATTGAGATGTTATTAGTCTGAACAGAAAAAAAATCATGCAAATTGTTCATAGTGTTTTTAAAAAGTGTCCGAATTGCTTGACTGGAATCTATATATAGCTGCATAATATGCTTTTGCTATGCCTTTTGACAATGACAATGCATGTTTAAAGATATACTTTGTTAAATATATCATTTATTTTACCTGGTCACCAATGATATTTTCAAAAAACCTCAGTATTTCAAACACTAAATAAAAGTACTAGCAAATTTTATTTCGACATGCATATATTCTTATATATTTCTGCAATTAATAAATTAGATTTTATGCAAATTTGTGAATTGGTTAAAAAATAAAAATGAATTTACAGAAGGGTTATTTTAAAACATTAAAACACAGCAGAAAGAAGGAACTCCTACTCTTCTCAATAGCATAGATGAAACTGGAGAGCATTATGCTAAGTGAAGTAAGCCAGGCAGTGAAAGACAAATACCATATGATCTCACCTTTAACTAGAACCTAATTAACAAAACAAACAAACAAGCAAAATATAACCAGAGACATTGAAATAAAGAACAAGTTGGCAATAACCAGCGGGTAGGGGAGGGAGTTATCAGGGTAAAGAAGGGGAAGGGTCATCAAAGAACGTGTATGAAGGACTGGTGGACAAAGCTAAATGGGGGAAGAACTGAGGGTGGGAGCTGGAGGCGGGGGGTGTGGTAGCAGGAAAATGCAGGCACAACTGCCTATGAGCAACAATTCAAAAAAGTTAAAAAAATATTGCCATCCATAATCCATTTTTGAAGTTGATTTTTTAAATATAAAAACTATAAAAATATACTTTCATAACTGTCAACAAAGATAATTAAATAACAATGCCTTTTATGTATTTTATTACAGTGTGTGAATGTTACAAAGAATCAAATATTACAATGCTTAAAATAATTCAAAAATTTGTGTTACCAGGAAATGTAATTATAGGTTATTAACTTCTGCCTTCTCCAAATATAAAGGCACAAGGGATTTCTCCAATTCTAAAACAGTAACTGTGCCTTTCGCAGGCTGCAGAAGGAAATCAAGGTCAGGTTCGGTGGACATGGAGGAGTGGAGGTAAACATCCTGTAGATGAATATTCAGCTCAGGGACTGCAGTTAGAGCAGCAGCTCCAGGTAGTAGAGACGGAGATGAGACTTCTGAAGTCAACATTTAGGACAAATGATATTTCCGCAATTGCAATTTTTTTTCCTTTTACTACTGTTTCTCTGGCCACTGTTCTTTACTTCTAATCATGTTTTCTTTCCACCAAAGCCACCAGATAGAGTTACTACTACACAGTGTCTCCCCTACCTAAATCAAATCCATCATCAATCTGTCTATCTACCTCCCTCCCTCCCTACCTACGTATCTACTGTTCGTAGTGGAAGAAAAACAGAGTTAGGGTTAAATGTTTACCTTTTCTTCTTCAACTACCAGTTTTTTTTTTTTTAATAGATGGAGTAGTAAAAAAAAACATACACATTCACATACACAGTAAGTTCTAAGTACATGGACTAAAATCCAACATAAAATAAATAGATGAATAAAAACCACTTACATGTCACAAGAAAATTTCATAGAAACATCATCACAGAAACTAGGCACCAAGTTTTGCACTCATACATGGGACCCTTTCCAAGAAGCATGAATGAAGAAGGGGGGTGGGCACTACTGGAAAGTTCCAGACACTCAGAGGCCTAGGGCTGATGAAAACAAGGGGAGAAAGAATTGCCTTCTACAATTCTGTCTCTTTACTCTTTTTGTTCCTGTTAAGTCCATTTTACCACCAATGACTCCATTTTGTACCAGCACAAGGAATCTGTGAATAGGTAGGAGGAGGAAAAAAAAAAAAAGAATTGTAGGCTGCATTCTTGAGAAAGAAGAAGAGTGATGGGAACAGGAAATCTAAGTGCCGAAATAGAAGAAACACTGAATTGTGTGACTCTTCTTAGCTGTATAATTCAAAGTAAAATTTTTGAGTGACTCAGATTATTGAAGTTGTCAGGGTATAAAGCTCATAGTTTAGTGCTGTTTTAAAGATCAATTATATACATCAATAGGTATTTTTAATTCAAACTTAACTAATTAAAAGGAGGTTAGGGGAAGCACAGAAAAAGACCCAGGGAAAAAGAACACATACAAATTTTTTCATAAGACATTATGCAAGTTTCACGTACACATGATGTCTATTATATTATTTCCCTAAGTATTACTTTAGGATTCAAGAGTACTCAAAGCAACAGAATTAAATAAAGAATAAAATTTCCCAATTTTTAAACTTTTAGTTTTACACAAAGACAAGCACATGAATAAAACAAAGTAAAAAAAGATTAAATTCATGGTCCCCCAAAATAATTTTTCCATTTTCCATAAAGACTTTCAGATCATCATTTAAATCTTGTAATAAAAATAAAGTCTACATTAAGCAAAATATCAAAAAAAAGGAAAACTAAAATAGTACATAGCAAATAGGGCACTGGGATGCAAAAACTGAAAAAAAAGACCTATAATTTATACAATTAATCATCATTCATGTAAAGTATAAAGTAATGATCTAGATACAAATAATGAACTAGAATTATACAATAAAAATATTTGAGATATTTAATAATATAAGCATTTATCTTTTCAGTAAGTAGTAGGGGAAATGAGAAGTATGCATATAACAACTCCAAGAAAGAATGTCAAAAGTAATCCAGCTAGAAATACTAGACATACTAGAAATGCATTAAACTAGGCAAAACAAAAAGAATAGGAAGACTAATTCACAGTAGGAGGTAAATTTTTCACGATTTTGATTTTTTTGGTCTCTATTTCATATATATAACACCTAGTTATACATTATTTGTGAAACGCATAAAAAAGATTTTAAAAAAATCTCTGCTTAAGGGCAGACATGCATTGACTATACCTACTCACTGAAAAATCTTAGTAATCTTCTCTGGACCAAAACAATTCTTTGAAATACTGGTATACTTGACAATGAAATCTGAAGATGAGTAGATTTTGTGAACGTCTTGTTTAGCATCCCTTACATTACACAACGAACATATATATGCAGTTAACAAGGTACAGACTACCACTGCAACATTTGTGAGCACCGCTCTATCTTGAGAACACGACCAACGAAGATTATGCCTCCTTAATCTTGGCATTATTATCTGTGGGTGACTGATGGGATAAAAGGATTGCTGAAAGATTGTGTTGCCCCTTCCTTCAAATGTTCAGCATGTTCTTGTGTGTGTGCTGCTTATAATGAAAATGTTCATGACGCCTTACAAAATATAGAAGAAAAAGGAAACAGAAACCGAATGGATCAAGCAACTCTTCCTGTAAAACTTGCGTAAGAGAAATACACAGACACATATCACAACCTAAAGAATACTGAAAGTAAACATCGCTTTCTTCTTCAGCTCTCTTGTATTTGCAGACACAGAAGATAAGTTTATTGCACCAGTTCAAAATTGCTGACCATGCAAATTCTTCTATTTTTTATCCATTGGAATGTTTTAACATTTTAACGGTACAGATGGTCTTTAGATACTGAAAACATAAGGATTACCTAATAATTTTATATTACTTAGATATTATCTTATATAAAATCTATTGAATGTAGAGTTTGAGTTTTCTTTTTAAAAAACCCAAGTTTAAAACCTAGAGCATCTTTGTGTGTTAGATTACACTTAAACAGCAATTGTCCTGTTTATTTAAGAAAGACTTAAAATTGTCCATTTTATTTAAGAAAGACTTACAAAATCATATTACTATTGAAGAGTTCTGTATACATTTACTTAATGATCTATTTAAATTAAAATGAAAAGGGAAATTTAAAAAAACAGTCATTCATTTGAACATCATTTTCACAAAACTGCATTATATCTGTGGTGGTAGAAATAAAAGATTCCATTTTACTAGTAAATAAATTATAAATGAATAGTATAGAATCAAAATATATTTCACCCAAGTCTGTAATTTATTAAATAAATATACATTATTGCTATGTAAGACAATTAACAGAAAAAATGTGTATTTTCTTTGAAAATTTTTTCAATTCTGAATTAGCATCAGAATAAATTTTGTTGCATGTGTGGAAAACTATTGTTAAGTGCAGTCCATTTAAAAAGCCACATATAAATGTGGCAAATGCAATTTAAATCAAAGTACTTAAAAAAAGTATTGACACAATAAAAATAATTCGATTTGGTGATTAAAATACCTTTTTAGATTAAGTCTCATCCATATACCCAATTTCTCCCCCCAAGATGGCAAATATAGATCACAAAAAGACAAATGATCTATTCTCTTTTGTGGCTACATTTTCAACATGGTTGGCAAACTGGGCCCCCCAGTAAACTGAGTCAGCTGATTTTCATAGTTTCCGTCCTTGGGGCTGAGTTTGGTTTCCTGCACTCCTTCTCCTGCTACCCGTTGTCACAGAACCTGGGTACGCGTAATAACTTTGAAATCCCTTGGATCTCCAAGGCATCTTCACCCTGATACCACTGTCAGGAAGCACAATGTCATGAACTCATGAACACTTCAGAAAGAATGACTTGTGAGCAACATGATTGTAATTCTCTTAGTTGAACTGATCCTTAAAAAGAAAGTCATAATAGACAACAAGTCTGCAAGGGAGGCATGATTTATCTCCTTCACACTTTTTCTAGGTTAAGACCAACCAGATTCAGCCAATTCCTAATGTGAGCAACTAGAAAAACATAAACATATTTCAAAACTCAAAGTAATATAAATCAACCATGTGAAGAATAATAGCAATGTAGAGCATTTCACTGAATTACAGTTGTCAACATGTAAAAAATATCAATGATCACTTTAACATATTTGTGCCTTCCATTTATAGACAGATGCTGTATCCTTACACTTGTATATACATATTCATAGTACCCATACATCTTGTGCAACAAGAGTTCCAGATGGGAAGATCTACGTAGGGTTTGAACTACAGAATGACCCCAAGGTGAAAACCCAGCCACAGCAATTACAACTCGATCCATTTGACGAAAATCAGCACCAGTGGAATTTCTGCCCTGACAGGTAACGTACTGCATGCAGAATCTGACTCATGAGATATCTACTGTTGAAAAACACTTCAAAGAAGCAAACAACTTCTGTGGCCCTTCAAATTATCTTCTCCATGAGGTGGAATGAGGAAAAAGATCACCTATTTTGTAGAAGGCGGAGATGCTGACAATAGGGAAAACCAGATCAACAGGCTTATTAGAAGGATGAAGTAATGTAGCTACCACTGTTATTTTAGTAATGTGGTCAAATAATAAACAATGACTGTTTAAAATTAAAAATAAATAAAAAGCATATTAAAAAAAGAGTTTAAAATTATTTATCCCAAATCATAATGTAATTATCTTATTTACATGTTTATTTATTTACTACTTGTCCAATAATTCTTATATTTCAAATACAAATCCACTAGCAATGTTGCAACAGTTTATGATATAGTGTGATTAAGAATTAGTATAAAATTATCCAACGTTCTAATGTGATTACCATATTTACATGTTCATTTATTTACTACCTGATAGACACTAAATTCAGAACTCCTTAAAAGTAACTGAA
The DNA here is from genome assembly GCA_004027735.1 of Carollia perspicillata. Taxonomy (NCBI): domain Eukaryota; kingdom Metazoa; phylum Chordata; class Mammalia; order Chiroptera; family Phyllostomidae; genus Carollia; species Carollia perspicillata. The sequence goes on along the minus strand of PVKM010027273.1, from coordinate 4,141 downwards.
GGCTTATTATTTAAAAATTGCCTTAGTTTGACCATAACCACATCCTTACTTTTTTTTATTGTATCCCCTTTCCATTCACGTGGCAAATTTCTTGTTTCACAAAAACATTTTCAAATGAGGAGAAATTTAACATATAAATACAACAAATCAAAACTAAACCAAACATTATTTTTCCTACTGCAATATTTATAAATGTGTCATAGCTGTACATGGTAATTGTCTAGTCTTTTTTCTTTTTTGTTATTTTGAAATGATAATTTAAAGTAGTCATCACGTATGTGAAATATTGGCATTAGTTAAAATAAGTATATACAGAGTATGTGAAATTACATACTATTAATTGAGTTACCATGCAACACACTAGAGACTAGATTTAAGTTAAAATTTGCTTCATAAACATTTTAAAATTATTTTCAAATAAAAAATTACTTATTTTTTAAACTATGCTTGTCTTTATTCTCTGGCATTGTAGGTAATGTTGTCTATATTTATACCACATATAATAGACTAAATTTCAATGTAACTTATTTATAAATATTTACAGATAAAAAATTAAGCAGAAAATGTAAATAAAATATCTGCATATTGTTTAACTTTAATACAAATGTTCAATTCTGCCAATAGTTATGTAGCTGTAACTTTCAAATGACTTTACAAAAATACACACTTTATATATAAATATAATGTTTTATCAATATGATTGACTTACATTTTCTCAATTAGTTGTCTAAATGTATTGTTATCAACTTCCAATTCAACAATAAAAATGTAATTTAAACTATTAAGACAGTAATTAAATCACAGATGTGATACCCACATTCCCCTTTAAGAAGGTAAACAGAAATCTGCATGTCAGTGTTGCTTATAGAATCACAGTTTAAAAGTTTAAAGAGATTCAAAATTATTTAAAATGATTAATTATTTCTCTTAAAAGTATGCACTATGTTCTAGCATATGATAAAATGGCTTTAACATTCAACATCTATAACAGGTGTTACATTTTCAATTGATGAAATCAGTTGAAAACAACTGAACTGAATTTTTAGTTTAAATATCATTTGAATGTGCACATAAATAGCTAAATTTACTTATGAATCAGTTAATGTATTGGTTTTATTTTAAGTAAAAATAGTGATTTTGTTCTTCCATAATAAATAGCAATTTAAATAAAGTGACTTTAAATGAATATTAATAACAGAAATCTGATTTGCTATTAAAAAATGAGAGAAAATAGTGGAAGATAGTGTTTCCAACTACAAAAATGTATTTTCATTTTATTTATTCTAAATATTTTCTAAGCATGTTTCTTTAAATTTTGATCCTCATTATAACACATAACAATAGCACTCATAATATAAAATACAGTATCATTTTCATCAAATCTCTATTAAAGTATTTTGTTAATATTGATATATCTTTTAAAACAGTTATTTACTATATTTGGTGGCTGTGAAAATGTATTATTTTACAAAGCACAATATCAACATATCTTAATATTTTAACATTACATGTTTAATATTAATTGGTCCTTATTTTAGAAATAAAATTAAGAGTTTGTAAAAGATAAAATGGCTATGTATTTAAACTTCAAAAAGTTATGTAGTTATAACCCAATATTCTTTAGTGGGCTAAAATAGTGATTGAACAGAATTTTGAAATAGATAAATATTATATATATAATGGTGAGGAATTAAAACATGTGGCTACCATGTCCAACAGCTTTACATTCTCAACTTGTAAACTTTCCAAAATAATTGAAGTGACAATAAAAAGTAAAAACTTCATCCTCTGGGTTTTCATCATGCTTAAAATGAAGTAAGTTTGTATGGAGAGAAAGAATTTGTATTTTGGTATCAAAACAGCTTGATGACTTCTAAAATTGTTATGTTTTGGGCTCATAAGACATAAAAATCCCTGAATAATAATTAATGAAGATAAACGCTTAGAAAAATATGTCAATATATTTTCAAAAATACTCTATCCAATAGTCATGGCACCTTACAACTAAATGCAAATGGTATTTTGAAATATTAAAACTCTCCCACTGAAATATACATGACTCGGCCCCAGAGAAAAATGTGTCCTGGTATAGGAAACTGCCCCGAGGAATGAATTATTCCTTCTGGATTACTTTTTCCCTGGAGGTAACATTCTCATTAAAAGGGTGAACTGATTTTCTCAAACCCAGGGGAAAGCACACAGTGCCCAGAAAAGCTTTCTAAATAGATAAACACCTCACCAGGCTTAAAACACCAGGAGCACATCTGTGAAATGTCTGAAAATTTCACCAGTATCTTGAGGAAGACAGGCTCTGAGCAGTAATGTTGGAGCAAAACAGCAGTCTTTACTTTCCAAGATTATTTAAAAAACATCACAAATTGTACCAACAAAACAAAATGAATGATTAAAATTTAGAATGGGGATGAGTTTTATGTCCAAGTGCTGGAGTTTTTTCTTTTTACATTTTTTTTTCTGAAAAAAATATAAGTGAACTAAAATTTAAAACAAGAGCTATTTAGCCTTGGCTGGTGTAGCTCAGTGGGTTGGACACAGGCCTGCAAAACAAAGGGTCGCCGGTTTGATTCCCAGTCAGGGCACAAGCCTGGGTTGCAGGCCAGGTCCCCAGTAGGGGGTGCATGAAAAGCAACCACACATTGTCTCCCTCTCTGTCTCCCTCCTTTCCCCGGTGTCTAAAATTAAATAAATAAAAGCTTTAAAAAAAACCTAAAGGTATTTACAAATATTTCCTATGTTTATTAGAAATATATTTTAAAATTCACTAGTAACATCCTGGTGGTTTTCAAATATGAATTTACATGCCAAGGTACTAAACATCACTTAATATTCGTATTGATCTTCTCTACTTCTTTAACATTTATGTCAAGGTAAATGGTGTGATAGACAAGGAAATTTATAATTTACATTGAATTCACCATAATTGGTAGACATTTATAAATGCGTATTTGATAATTTATTAGAGTAGTGTCTACAGAGTCCAAGAAATGGTTCTGGGATCTGATGATAACAGTCACTATCCTAAATAACTCTTTTGCTTTTTATGTCTTTGTTTAGATGAAATTTTCCGGGTTTATTAGAAAGAAAAATTACAATGGAAATAATTCTGAATTAATTCTCTGCTGCACTGAACAGAAACTTATTTATATAGAACAACATAAATGTTGTAAGATGATATTAATTAGACTTTTCTATTAGGTATAAATGCCAGCCTGCTAGAATTCCAATGCTTTTCAAGACAATAGTTCAGTGTTCTTGAGTTTGTTTTCTTCTTAATAGGGAAAGTAATGATTTAATTATTAGGTTTACAGTGGATTTGTCATTGCTACCATTTAAAATTCTGAACATTAGAGCTCTCTGTTTATAATAATCGAAGAAGATTCATTCAAGCATTAGAGGTAGGGATTCAGATTGTCATTGAGAGTAGAAAATAGCAGTTGTAATAATATCTGAAAATATGGAGACAGAAATAATTTCATTATTGAGTTAACAACCACATTTATACCACTAGATAAAAGAAATTAGAAATGACCTACATGATTAACAATATGTAGAAGAACAATTGCTAAATTTATAATATTAAAATGATAAGTGCTACATCATATATGTAGTCTACCTTTTGTAAATAACTCTGAAATTAAATAAGTCAAACATTCCCTACATATTTTATGGTAGATTATGGATACAACTTTGTAGAATTTTATTATTATATCATACAAAACAAGTATGCCCAAGACTGTTTGAATTAAAACCAGAATAATGGAAGTTACCTCATACACAATTTCCAAGTGTGTTACAAGTAAACAAAAATTACCACTGATTTAGAAATAGCACTCGATTTTTTGAGAAATAAACTTTGATCATATATTTTTGAAATATACTGAAAGCTCAATGTAATCATTTCAAAGGATAAGAAATGAAATCAACACAACTATACTAAGTTCTTCCCTTTTAAAAAAAGTTGTGCTTTTGAACTTACTGTGAAGTAAATATCTGTAAATGACCAATTAATTTTGTAAACAACTTACTGGAGAAATTGAAAAATACATTTTAAACTATGATATGCTTTCACAGGCATATAACTTAAATAGGAGTAGTCCCCAATATTGTTAATTTTAGAATTACA
>PVKM010027272.1:0-18868 GCA_004027735.1 Carollia perspicillata | reverse complement strand
CCCACCCGCCACGCACACCCAGAGTCCTGGCATTCCAACTTCGGAAGCACGCACGACGTTTAAAAATTGGTTTCCTATTTTCTCAACTGCGTATCCAGATGCTCCCTTATAACCGGAGTTGAACCCCCATCTAGGTATGTGCCCCTCCTGATCTCAATTCAGAAGCGATCCCCACTCCGGAAGTCCTGTCCCTCTTAACAAGGGAATACTCAGTCCCTAGAACTTGAAAGGGGCTCAACTTGGGGCTAGAGCTCCAAGGCCCGGGCCCTGAGAACTGCCCTCTGATAGCTGCTCCGAACACTGGGGTATCCGCTACCGGGCGCGCGCGAACCCAGGCGGCCGGAGCTCGTTGGAAAGACTCGGAGTCTCAGGAGCCGAGTTCCGCCCTCGATTCCGCCGCCAGGCCCCCAGGGTGTTTCTGTGGCGGCCTCAGCTGACTGTGAGTCACCCCGCAGGGCGTGGACCCCATGAACCTAGCTCCGCCCGCTGGGCTTGTTTTCAGGGTGGGGACCAGCAGTAGCCTCCCCCACGACACGCCCGGGGAGGAGCGGCCTGCGGCGCACGGGGCTGGGTACCAGGGCGTGAAGTGTGCGACCGGCGGGGGCGCTCCGGTGCGTGCGCGTGCTCGAGACCACGCCCTCAATCACATTTTCTCTCTCAGGCCGGCCGACAGAGGGCAGCATTTTCGTCTGTCTGGTCCCCAGCACGTGTCCACGTACGTGACAGCAGCCCTGGGTGCGCCCTGTGGGTGGGTGACTCACACTTGCCACAGGATAAGGCCCAGCCTTCTTCCAGCCGCTTTCCTCGGAACCCTCTGCCACACCTCGGTTGGTGGTGCCCTGTTCCCCTTTCCCACCTCCACGCCTTTTCATGTTAGTCTCTCCACTATAATGACCTAGTTCGCTTGTAAACGAGTACATTATGTGGTCATGACATTTCATTTCACGATGTCGATTACACGGCACTTACCAGTTCCGGGGAAATTAAGAGGGAAAAGCGTCATCTTTCCTTGGGATGCTGACTCAAGGCAGGCTTTCGGGGAGGCCTTCCATGGCCTGTCATCAGGGGGCAGTGTAGCTCCCCACTCGCATACTCCCTTCCCTTACGCCACCCCTTGTGGGTGATGCTCTGCTCAGCTGATTTTCCCTTCTCCAGTCTGAGATGTCTGCCCAGCAGGTTTCTCCTAACCGTCAACACCTCGCATTCTCATTCTAGGGATGAGCCCACTTACTTGCCTGGTTCCTTGTTGTTGTTCCCAAAAGAAGGCTTCCCCTAGTCTGCAAAATGGGCCAGGCTGCTCACTCTGGCCCAAAGGGAAGGTCCTTCAAGAGACACCTGGGGCAGCCTGGGTGGTGCATCTAGCATCTCCAGGAGCATATGCCTAGGTGGGGAGAGAGCACATGGGACCACACTGGGAGGCAGGTGGGGCTGGACTGGCAGAGCCCTGATAGCTTTTCTGGTGTGCATCCCCTTCCCGTGCGTGACTCCTGTGATTCCTGGAGAAATCCCAATTGGGCCAGCAGTCTGTCTCCACCCTGTTCTCCTGAGGACCAGGGGGCTTCTAGGAAAGGTTTTTCACCCTGGGGGGTGGGGGGTGAAGTGAAGGAAAGACAGGAAGAAGCAGCCCTTCCTTTTCCACTGTGTATTCCTATGACTGGAAATGATGCTTGCAAGTGGGGCAGCCACTTGAAACCATGGGAGGAACAAGCCCAGGGAACAGCCAACTTGCTGATTAGGGCAGAGCAGTAATATAAAAAGAACCTGAGTCCTGGGTTTCCTTTATTCAGTCCCTAAATTAATCCTTCATCTGCCACATGCTAGGTGAGAGGATGCAGTTCCTCATTGTTTGAGACACTGTGTATTAGGTTTTCTGTTGCAAACAAAAGCCTCCTCTCACTACAACTTACTTCTCTCAGCCTCAGCCACATGAACCTTTTTTCATCTCCCTTGACACGGACCTTTTTTCATTTCCTGCTCAACTCAGGCTCTTTGCACATGTTTTTTTCTGCCTGGAATGCTGTCCATTTTTTCCTCATGAACAACCCTTGTCCAGGTGGCTCCCACTTTTTCATCCTTCATGTTTCAGCTTCCCTGATGGGCCCCCAATCACACACACACTCGGAATGAGTCTGGTCACTATTGATGCATTCTCACACTCACTGTACTTCTTTTCCACAGTTATACTAATCAGTCACTTTCCTGTGTGCATCTCTGTGATGACTGTCCGTGGGACTGCAACCAAGTTTCTTCCACTGATTGGTGCATGCCCTGCCTAGATTGGTATTCTGGCAACATCTGCTAAAGAAATGCAGGGATGAGTCCTTTGGTTCACCTACCGGATAGCAATGAGTTCACATATTGTCAAGTTCATTGTGGTGCCAGGTCTTCAATGCAGCTCCTTCCACACTACCTCCACCCCTCGTGCAGCTGGTGTTCCCATGGCACCATGCAAATGCCTATTTCTGTGTCCCCCCACAGTGAGGCCTCAGGAGCAGGGCTAGCTAGGTTGGATTTGTCTTTTGCCCCATGTCTGGAACACAGTGGGCATGGTGCCAGGGTACCCCATGAGAACTCATAGGAGCCCAGTCCTGTCCCCATGAAGTTCAGGAAACGCTGAGCCTGGACTGGCTGAGGAGGAGAATGCTATGGCCACTACATCCTGCTGAGTCTCAGTCAAGTCTCCAAATATCAATTTTTCCTTAGCAATTTCCCAAATAATTCCTAGTTCTCCAAATTCTAGTTCCTCAACTGGCAAAGGCAGTCACTAGCATTACCTTTTGGTTCCACTTGACTTCTCAGCTCTCATTCCCATCCAATTACATGAGAGACAAGGGGCAGAGTTTTCTACTTCCCACCTTCTCTTTCCCCTCTCTTTGTTATTTTTGGTTAGTTGTCTCATTTCTACTTTATGAAAACATCTAACATTTACATTCCGTTCCTCCACTCTGAGCCACACCTTTGTTTTATCTTAGATCTGCAACTGAAGCTATTGAAAACTTTCTGCCATTCCTTTCCTGAAATATTTTCTGCTATCTCTTGGTTTATTACAGTTAGTCCTCCAGAAATTTCCTCAAGAATAGAATATTTGCAGATGAACTTATTAGCTACAACAAGGGTCTCAAGGTCTGGGAAGTTCTAAATGTTATTACTAAAGGTTATTCTTGCTAAATGTTAAAATATAGCACAATATTTTGCAAACCAGCTGTAAACAGGATGAGTTTGACATGAACCCAACCCAGTAAATGTAGACAACTGCAAAAAAGAAATGAGTGCATAATTGACCAAATACTGTGTATATAAGCAATGACTGAACCTCCCTTCTAGGCTACAGAACTTTGGATGTAAATCCTCTGTCGCTTCACTTGCTGCAAGTAAATGAAATTATGTTGAGACAACCACCTCTCTTGTTCTTGAGTAGAGCAGCTCAAGTAGCCAACCCCTTGAGTTTTGAAACAAACTGAGAAGACATCTGGGGTTGAGTTGACAATTGTTATAGCTAGGCACCTTGGATTATTACAGTGTATTTGTGAGTGTCTGTTGTTTTGTATTTTTGTGCATGGAATTTTGTGTTTTAAAAAGGTTAAAAAGTTAAAATAAGAACAAAAAAAGAAGGGCTGTGTGAACCCTTGGTTGGATTTGAAATAAGGTTTTACAGAGACTGCAAGGCTTCTGTAAAAGGCTGCAAGGCTTTGTGCCTTTTAGGGGTGGCCTGGTCACCTGTGATTGGCTGACTTTCTGTGGACTGCAGAGTGGACGGATTCAACACATGTGGACTTGCAGAGAGCTCCTCCTGGTTCTTACTAGTGTGTGTATTGCTTGCCTTAATTGGAAAAAAATTGGACTAAGTCACCTTTTTATACTGAACTCATTCATGTGGATACAGCAAAACCAATGGGAGAGTATAATCAAAGGTTATTCTTCATCAACCCACCATCTCTTTACAAAGGTCAACATTCTCTGCTGTTGGTATATGATGGACGTTCCTGTTGGCACGTGACACAGCGTGATGATGAGGAGGCCTCTCATTGTCTGAGAAGGCTGCATTGATAGCAAAATGCTTCAGGTGGGATTCCAAAAATAGTTATGATGTTGGTCGGCACGGTAGTTTCATTAACTGTTTCCTCCTGTTGATGTAGTAATCACCCCCCAGCTTCTTCTTCCTAACTTCAGAGATGTTTGTAGTTGCTGTTCTTTGTTCCACCTCCCTTTCTGTGTGCTGCTCCAGTCCTTCCTTCACTCCAGTCTTTCCTTCAGTGTAAATTTCTTCACTTACTGCTTCTCCTTTTCTTCACTACTGTCGTCAGAGGAAGTGCTAATTGAGTTCTCATCATTTTCATTTTTGTCTTCAATGGGAGGCTTTTTAGGACAGAATCAACACCAGGCAACCAGCGGCGCTTCTTTCTTCCTGTGCTTAGGCGAGCTACAGCTTTCCTTGCCAATTTACACTGTAATCTCAGATTGTCATTGGTGTCGCGGAGAACATGATCTTCAGCTGCCCATCTATCCCAGCTTCTGTTCCATCCATTAAAATGGATCAGAGCCCTGGCTGGTGTAGCTCAGTGGATTGAGCCGGGGCCTGTGGACCAAACCCTTGCAGCTGGGATTCCCAGTCAAGGGCACAAGCCTGGGTTGTGGGCAGGGTCCCCAGTAGGGGGCGTGTGAGAGGCCGCCACATATTGATGTTTCTCTCCCTCTTTCTCCCTCCCTTTCTCTCTCTAAAAAATAAATAAATAAAATATTTTAAAACTCTTTAAAAGGGGTCAGATACTGTGGAATCTTCCTGCCTTTTTCGTCCTTCCCAACAATAACATCGACTCCAGGTCAGTGGGCCAGAGCCAATCCGGGGTTTGCGCAGGATGCGGAGGGATTTAACGCACTACAGCTGTCGGCAGCAACATGGACGCGGACCTCGCTGGCGACTCCTTTCACGTGCATTCTTGGAGGTGAAGTTTTTGGTGGGATTTCTTCATATGCAATGAATGTTGTGTTGTCATTCTTTTTCATACTTCAAAAATATCAGGTTTTTATTGTTAGGTAGGAAAAAGTGAAGTGCAAAACAGCACATTCCTGTTAGGCTATCCTTTCTGTAAAGAAAAGAGGATGTAAGAAAATGCACTTCTCTACATATTTGTGGAAAGAAAATAGAGGAAGGATAAACCAGAATCTAAAGAGATTGGTTACTTGGAGGTGGGGTAAGAGGGGGCAGTAATGGAAATAAAGAGTGAATGGGAACAAGGTAGGAGAGGAGAGAAAGGCACTTTTCTGAGTTTATCTTTTTGTGAAGTTCTGTCTTGAAAAACCATAGTAATGTTTCACATACCCCCTCCCAATAAACAAATAACTAAAATCTTCTGGAATGTAGTAGAGGGGAACACAGAATGTAATATAAACACTAACGAACGATCCGAACTCTACTACAAATGAAGAAAGTGGTTACCCTGAAAGGGTGGGAAAGGAAAGAAAAAATATAAATAGCTTTGGAAAATAGTACACAGTTGCGCGCCACTCGATGACAAGGATGCATGTGAGAAATGTGCTATTGGGCAATTTCATCCTGGTGCGAGCGTCAAAGAGTGCACGTTCATAAGCCTACACACCTAGGCCACGTGGTACAGCCTATTGCTCTTAAGCTCTAAGCCTGTACAGCATGTTACTGCAAAAACAATAAGAGATTAAATCAAGCACAAGGGAAAATGATGCAAACAAGAGACGCAGTAAACACAAGATGTTTGGAGCTCCTGCTGGTGTTACCCAGCATACTGTTTTCTATGTTACAGGTAAAAAGAGTATGCTCTAAAATAATGATAAAAAGTATGTATAGTATAGTAAATACATAAGCAAGTAACATAGTTGTTTATTATAATTTTCAAGTATTTATGAACCGTACGTACATAATTGTATGTGCTATACTTCTATCTGACTGGTTGCACAGTGGTTTTGTTTACACCAGCATCACCAAAAACACATGAGTAATACATTGCATTATTATGTTACAGTAGCTATGAGTTCATTAAGCAATAGGAATTTGTCAGCTCCATTATAATCTTATGAGAACATTATCATATATATGGTCTATCATTGACCAAAATGTCATTATGTGACATATGACTGTATTGAATGGATCCTGTAAGGCTAAAGGCAAAAATAACTTACATAAATTCTGTAATCTAGCCAGTAAATGTGTTTCTCACAGGATTGTTGGTTAGCAGTTCTGAAAAAATATATATACTACCATTTATCCATGGAGGATATATTCTGAGACTGCCCTCCAGTGGATGCCTGATACTGCAGTTAGTATCAAACTCTGTGTATACTGTGTTCTTCCTATACATACACACCTTTTTGCTTAAAGAAGCACATCATGGCTTCCCTTTGACAGATCCAAATTGCCAGGATCACTACTTGTCAAGGATATGCTGGACAAATGGATGATTCACATCCAAGCATGATGGAGTATGATAGGAAGGTGCGAGATTTCATCATGCTACTCAGAACAGCACACAATTTAAAACTTATGCGTTGTTTATTGCTGGAATTTTCCATTTTTATTCAGGATCAAAGTTGACCGTGGGTAACTAAAACCATGGAAAAGCAAAATTGTGATTAAGGTGGGGACTACTATACATACTACAATTAATTGTACATGTAAATATATTACAGATAATAATTGTTGGAGGAAGAAATAACAAATAAAGAATAGAGAATTCTAAAATGAACCCTGTGGTGTTGGACAGGAATCTAAGGTATCAATGTGTACTCATGGTTTTTAATTATATGTACTAATACAGAAATATATGTGTGTGTATGAAAATGTTAGTAAATACCTACCTGTACTTCCTAGAGCTATCTGCTGAGAGTCTTAAGAGCAATGATATCCTAGTAGCAATGAGCATACCTATCACCCTAATCTTGATCTCTAAATCCCATTCTCTAATAAAGGAACCAGAACTCCAAGGAGAAGTAGTTGATGGCAGGGGTGGGGTGGGAAAATACAAGATCAGCCTGCGATATCCTTGTAGTGCCAGAAAGTAAGGAAGTGCTAAAACAGATAGATAGATAGACAGAAAGAAATAAAGATGATAGAAAGAAGGAAAGAAAAAAAGACAGGGAAAGAAAAGAAAAAAGAAAAGATGGGGGTTTATTGAAAGCACACAGGAGCCAACCTGAAGGAGTTTCTAATGGCTAAAGCTAGATCGATTTGAGCAACAAAATAAATAATGATAGTATTGAGATTTAACCAATAGAATAAGATAAATACTGTATTCATGAATCCATACTGGTATGAGTTAAATAATGGATCAAATAAATTTGGAGAAGAGGCAACTCTTACTGTAGAATTGTAATTAAATAATTAATTAATTAATTAATTAATTAATGTAGAAGAAAAGGGAAAATAGTGAATCACCATTAGGCAAACATCACAGAAACAATTATTGCAGGTAAAGTCCACTGATGGATGCTAAAATTAGTGTGCAAAAGTTTGAGAAGAGAGGTTTTTGACAAGTGTGCCAAGATCATTCAATGGGAAAAAAAAGGACAATCTTTTCAACAAAATGAGAATTTGGAGAAAACTGGATATTCACATGTAAAAGAATGCAGTTGAACACTTACCTTGGTACTCCATACAAAAATTAACTAAACATAAATTAAAAACATAGATGTAAGACCTGAAACTATAAAACTTTTAGAAGAAAACACAGGAAGAAAGCATGGATTACATGGATTACATGGATTTGGCAATAATTTCTTGGCTATGACACTGTAGGCACAGGCAACTAAAGAAAAACTAGATAAACTGGACTGCCTCAAAATTAAAAACTGTGCATCAGAAGACACAACCAGCAAGTGAAAAGGTAAACTATGAAATGGGAAGAAATTTACAAGTCATATCTGAAAAGAGGTTAATAATGTCCAGAATATCTAAAGAATTCTTTTAATTAAAAATGAAAAATAATAATAACCCAATTAAAACTGATAAAGGACTTGAATTGACATTTCTTGAAAGATTATGTACAAATGGTTGATATGCATATGAAAAGTCATTCAACATCACCTGTCATTAGAGAAATACCAAGCAAAACTACAATGAAATATCACCTTATACTCATTAGGATGGCTGCTATTAAAACAACAACAACAACAACAACACAGCCCTGGCCAGATGGCTCAGTTGGTTGGAGCGTTGTCCCATACTGCAAAAGGTTGTAGGTTCATTTCCCAGTCAGGGCACATACCTAGGTTGTGGGTTTGATCTCTGGTTGCAGCACATATGGGAGACAATCAATGTTTCTCTCTCACATCAGTGTTTCTCTTTCTCTCTCTCTCAAAAAGAATAAATGTGTCCTCAAGTGAGAATTTGAAAAAAAAAAAGAAAGTAACAAGTGTTGGTGAGGATGTGCAGAAGTTGGAATCCTTGTACACTGTTGGTTGGGAATGTAAAATGATTCAGTCATTATGGAAAACATTATGGCAGTTCCTGAAAAAATTAAAAATAGAATTACCATATGATCTAGCAATAGGACTCCTGGATATATATTCAAAAGAATTGAAAGCAGGTTCTTGAAAAAATGTTTGTAACCCATATTCATAACAGCATTATTCACAATAGCTGAAAAGTAAAACTAAGGCAAATGTCCACTGATGGGTAAATGTATAAACAAAATGTGGTATATACATGTAATGTATTATTGTTCAGCCTTAAAAAGCAAGGGAATTTTGACACATACCATGACATGGATGAACCTTGGGGACATTATGCTAGGGAAAGTAAGCCAGTTACAAAAAGACAAATACTATATGATTCCACTTATATGAGTTCCTTTGAGTAGTCAAACTCATAGAAACAGAAAGTAGAATGGTGGTTATAAGGGGCTGGGAGGAGGGGGATTGAGGAGTTATTTAATAGGTACAGAGTTTCGGTTTTGCAAGATGAAAAAGTTCTGGAGATCAGCTGCACAACAACTGTGACTACTTAACACTACTCAAGTGTACACTTAAAGACAGGTAAGATGGTCTTTCCTTTTGCCTCACTGCTGCAGAGAGAGCAGGATGGGTCACCGGCAGCTGTGCTGGAGCTATCCCAGAAAATTCAGCCAGGGTTCTTGTTCTTGCCGCGTCTGCTCAAACCGGCACTGCCTGATCCGGAAGTATGGACTTTTTAATATGTGCTGCCAGTGTTTCTATCAGCACGCGAAGGATATAGGCTTCGTTAAGTTGGACTAAGTGAATTTCTTTGAATGGGTCGTTCAAGACATCCCCCTTATTGCAAAAGGGCTAGCTCTTTGTACATAAAATAAAATTTAAAAATTTTTAAAAAGGTATTTAAGATGGTAAAGACTAGGTTATGTGTATTTTACCACAATTAAATTTTTTAGTTTGAAGAGAAACAGAATTTGCATAGTCTCCAAGTATCTCTCCTTAGATATTTAGGCAGGCAATGTTTTTGTTTTTAATTTTATTTTTCAATTATAGTTTACATTGTTTTATTTTGTGTTAGTTTTAGGTGTACAGGCAGGTAGTGTTGTTCCTTGCAGGAGTTGCCAGGAACCCAGCCCTGATTGGGAGGGTTTTGAGCTGTTCCTGATTCTTAGCTGGAAAGAAGTCCACCCTCAGGGAGCCACAGGCTGGGCTGAGAGGACAGGTTAGTGGTCACAGCAGCTGGAAGGCCAGGTGGGCTTAGACCTGGGCCAGAGCACCAAGGTCTGGGACTTGGGTCTGGTCCTGGGCAGCTGGCCTCCCAAGGCCTGTTGCTTTCTCTCTGTTGGGCATCTGGGATTTGTGTTTGGGCCCAGCCTTGGCAGGAGAGGTGGGCCATGGTGTGTTGTAACTGGAGTCAGGGTACTTACACCAGCACTGTGCATTAAAGAGGAGCAGGGTCTCATGGGAAGGGGAGTGGTGTGGTGAGGGCAGCAGTAGCCTGTAGGTTGTAGTGGGGTGGGTTCTGGGCTGGCACTGGGCCAGCGTCTGCTGAGTGGCCGAGTCCTGACAAGGGCCTATCAGGGAGCTGGTGAATCCTGAGGAAAGGGGGCCTGTGAGGTGTATCTCAGGGTGGGGACTGGTGAGAAAAGGTCTGTGGAATCTGGAAGTCATCTCAGGACTCATGGCTGACACCATCATCCAGTCAGGGGATAGGCACAAAGAGGACCCTGTGGGGGTAGGGGACACAAACAACCTCACAGGAAAGAAAAGGGGCTCTGATGGGGCCAAGGAACGTCCCTGTGGGTCTCTCAATCCAATTCCCACCAGCCACGTCCCAGAAATACCCTGACCCTTGGCAGCATTGCCCTGATGCCCCATGCAGAAGAATGTTCTGGCATTTGGCTATAACAAGAAGAGAACAAAGTCATCTATATCTGCTGAAAGTCCAGGGCCCTCATTTTCACAGTCTCTGAGTCCATAGGATCTGGCAAGACTAGGTTTACAGTTGTGAGTATGTGAAACACAGAGTTTATCTTTGTATTATTATTTATTAATTATCATGTTATTTTCCATACAAATAACTATAAACCTATTCACTTTTGCTGTACCCTGTATATTTGTAGAACTTGCAAGAGTAGTAGTATTATGTTCTTTTTGTTAAGAAGACCTCTCCAAATTATTTAAGACCTTACCACTCCAGCCAAATGGAAATGGCACCTGCAGTGCTATGTCCCTGGGACCCAGAGTTACTGCTGCCAACAGTGTCCACTGCCTACACTGGGGGCTGGTCATAGCCCTGGGGGCCTCCCGATGCTACTTAAAGAATGTGGGAGGGCCTCAGCTCTGTAGGACCCAGGCTATGAAGGGCTGGGGTCAGGTAAACACTAACTAGGCCCTGCCGCACCCTCCTGGGCAGCTCTAAGGGATGAGGTGGCTTACAAGGGGCAGGCAGCCTCAGAATCCTGCCCCAGGCCTGAACTGCATGAATAGGGACTTAGAGGACCTTCCCTTCACAACTCCTGCCCAGTGAGGTCATATTCCTCAGTCCTCTGGCTTCAAGGCAGCCTCGTACCTTCACTACTCTTTGGCCTACCAAATGGTTGGTCAGGGCTCACTGCTAAGCGGCCCCTCCCTGGCACATCATTGATGAGGCAGAGGGAACAGAAGTTTACCAAGAGCTTGCATGAGTGATCCTAATGACTATTAATGACATGGCCAGGAAGGCGTAGCTATCTCCATCTTACAAATGAGGAAACTGAGGCTCAAGTTAGGCTGCTGACTAAGAGAAGTAGCATGTGGCATGGGATTGAGGCATCTTTTTCTGTCCTGAGTAACTAGGGAGGCAGCCTGGCCGCATAAGCATGTGACTTGTCAGGGGCTGGTAGAACGGCTTGCTAGCAAGAACTCAAAGGCCAGAAGCACCTCTCCAGGTCGGGGAGGCATCCTCCATTTATTCCTAGAATGTCCAGAATTGGGGGGGTGGGTAAGGGGACACAGCTGACTTCACAGGATCTTCCCCGGAGACCAGGCCCCAAGGTGCAGGGAGGGCCGGGTTCCCTCACGTGCTGGCTGCCCCACTGCTGGGCCACTCAGGTTCTCCCTTGTGTGAGAAGCAGCCACCTGTGACCCAGGAATACCTAGGATCTGTCTTCCTATGCCTTGGACAAGGCATCACTTTGACCCCTACCTGTCCAATGGGGGCTACAAGGCCATTCTGAAGAGCTGAGGTTCTTAGGAATGGGGAAGGCAGTGTCCTCCACTCCACTTGTGCTGTTGGCCTGAGGGGTCACCTAGGTCCACAAGCCCACAGAGTTCCCAAACCCCTGAATGGGCCACCATGGGGACCTTGGACAGCAGGCTAGAAGTCCTAGGCCTTGTCTCACTACACAACTGTGCCCTGGCTGTGGAGAACTCAAAACCCAGAGGGCTGGCAGGGCTGCCTTCCCCATTAGAATAGAATAGAGAATATTAGAATAGAATAGAGAATATTAGAATAGAATAGAATAGAGAATAGAGAGGCAGGTGCAAAAGCTGAGGAAGGCAGCTTGTCTGCCTGTCTCTTATTCTGCGGGGCACTCAGGCCTTGTGCCTTGGGGGAGCTGCATGCCCTAGGACTGACCTTTTTGTCTAGCTTTGGTCCTGCTCTGCATCTCTGCTCTTCACAGGGTCCCAGAATATAGTGTATGGGGATCTCATGCTCCCAGAGGGACAATACCACAATCAGAGTGCTAGTGTGGCCCCACCCAGGCTTTTCTTCCTGCCAACGCCTATACTGACTCACCAGCTGACCTCCTAGTCTTCCAGGGGGAGGGCTGGTGCCCCAGAGCCCAGCCACCCATCAGAGGCATCTATAAAAGCACACTGGTCCAGGCCCCAGCATTCTGCTTAGTCGTCACCTGTCATTACACAATGCTGGGAGGTTTCGGGAAACTCGCTGCTGATGGCTTGGCCCACCGCACTGAGAAGGCCACTGAGGAAGCTGGTAAGGACCTGAGGCTCCTTTCCATCTGGGCTATTCTCCTCAGACTGGGGGATTAAGGACCAACTTGACTGGGCCTGTTGGAAGCTGATCCCCGAACTTTTGGGGCAGGTCTTGGCCCCATGAAGAGCTCTGGGCAATCAGTCCCACAAGGAGAGAATAGAGAGGCAGGTGCAAAAGCTGAGGCAGGAGGGATCGATAGGCCCAAGCAGCCCTCTTTCCGTGTGGCTGAGGGCAGGAGGGAGGCCATCTCAGAAGGCGCCCCAAGGGTTGGGGGCGGAGGGTGGAGGGTAGAGGGGAGCCGGGTGCTGAGTAGCAGCCAGTGACTTGAATCTTTCTCTCTGGAGACCTGGGAGCCCTGCCATAGCCAAATAGCCTATTTTGAATATCCTATGCAGGAAAAGGAAGGTGGGTTATTATTTTTGCCATAACTTTAAAGCTTCAAAGATTTCTCTATTAAGAAACCACCAAGTCCAATTTTGTTCAAAGTCAGCCTCTGGGGTTTATGTAAGGACATTTTCTGTCTTCAAGTCCCCCAGAAGCCCTTTCTCTGTATGCAGGCATCTGCAGCTATATTTGGGCTAATCCAGGTTCTTCCTGGATTAAGTTTGACATTTAAGTTTGCTGTTCTTGATCTAAATGGCTGCAAACATGTCTGTATTTCACTGGTTAACTCTGTAGCTGGTATTGACCACTCCCCGTCCTCCTTCACTAGCTCTCTGCATTCTGTATTATTCCCATTTCACAGATGAGGCAGCCAAGCAGTGGAGGGGGGTTTGGAATCAGAATCAGTTCTTCTGACTCCTAATTTTCTAATTCTAGCAGGATACCACCTAAACTTTAAACAACTCCAAGATGGGCAGAGTCCCCTCCTATTGGAGGAATGGCTTTGAGGAACTAGTTTTGCTGGAGGAGGCTTCCAGATATGGCATCCAGCTGCAGCCTCCATCTGACTGGAGGCAGGACAGCAGCACACCTCAGAGGTGTGGTAACCTGGGAGACAGGCTCAGCATTGGCACTAGGTTCCTAGCTGGCAGGAGGGCTTGTTTGTTAGCATTTCAGCTTGCATCAGACCAAGGGGCATGGAGGACCTTGTGTCTTTGTCTGCCTCACTTAGCTTTGCTCCCAGCAGCCAGCACCCCTCGCCCTGCTCTCCTTCTCTTGAGCCAGCTTATCCGGACTGGGCCAATATCCTGGAGCTGCATTCAGGGTACCCAGAGCTGTCTGGGTCTTGCCATAAGAAGAAGCTGGCTTGCACTGTGCTCTCACTCTGGGCTTGTCTCATCTTTTCAGTTCATGCCGTGGAGGGAGTGGTGAAAGAGGTGGTGGAGCATGCCAAGGAGGCTGGAGAGAAAGGTATGGGGGCAGGGAGGGGCAGGGGAGAAGGGAAGCTAGGTGCTGAGAGCAACCTGTGTTTTGATTAACCAGGTCAAACCCTGCCCCAGATGTTGCACCCTTTCAGATGGTGTGCAATTATCTGCACTACCTGAGGCCACAGACCAAACTTGGCTAAAGCAGGATCCAACTAGATAGTCCTCTTTGGGGAATGTTAAGACTATGTCACGAAAGACTATGCAGCAGCAGAATGGGACAAAACATTTAAGACATAAAGCTTTATAGGCATACATACCTGTGGAAATGTTTATATGTATATGTGTGTTGTATGTATAACTATGTAAAAAGTATAACATATGTGTAACTCATTCTTACAACAAAATAGATTCCAGTGAATCAAGGGTTTAAATACAAATACATGAAATTATTAAATTGTTAGAAGAAAGCAAAGGAGATTTTAGCATAATCTCAGAGATGGGAGGGTCTTTTTTTTTTAAACGATGACAGAAATACCAACAACCTTAAAGGAAATATTATCTAAGTTTGACAATATAATACTTCAGATTTTCTATAGCAAAAATAATTACAAGCTAAGTCAAAAGAAAAACCACAAACTGAGGAAAATATTTATAGTGGAAATGATAAGCCCATATAAAAATGATCAAAGGATATAAATAGGCAGTTCACAGAAAAATGCAGTATGAGCAGGCAATATGGCCATGAACAGATACTCAGCCTCATCCATAATTGAAGAAATAAATGCAAGTCATTTGGGGAAATAAAACAAAATTTGAACACATTCCTCCTGATCTCTGCTGTCCTCCAACCTGTCAGGGCTCCTTTCAGGCCTGAATGAGGAAGACTGCCACACCCCTCAGGTCACTCCAGATGACACTAGTCTAGCAAGTGGCTTGAAATGTTTACTTGGCTCACCTGGACATTATTCCTCTTTCTCACTGACAGCCATTGCCGACGCCTTCAAGAAGGCCCAGGAGGCAGGAGACAAAGTGGCAAAGGGAGTCACTGAGACAGTGACCAACACAGTCACAAATGCTGTCACTCACGCAGCGGAAGGCCTGGGTAAACTGGGACATTGACACATTTGCCGCTGGCAGACTCTTTCTGAATCTCAATAAAGAGCTGTGAAATGCGTACACTGAGCCCTGGATTTATTCCTACTTGGATGGAAGCACTGTGTATGTCCTGTCACCTGTTGTCACACATTGACACCTGCTGGGGGTCAGAGAGTGGCGATTTCTCATCTCAGTAAGGATCTCTTTAAGAATTGTTAGTGTAGGTGCTACATTTCTGAAAAGATTATTTTCCCAGAAACTATATGTAGCTTTCAGACAGCTCAGTGCTTCAGGTCACCCCAAGGGAGGACCATAATTCACTTTATATGTTCTTGGGGTTTTCCTTGACATGTTCTTACAGGATTCAGGAAGATAACAGACCAACCTGATTGAGAAGTTAGCTGGACAGGTCAGACAGCTGGGGATGCTTCATGTTCTGAAAGAGGCTTCAGAGAAGCATTTCTGCTGGTCAGTCACAAAATCAGGTCAAGGAGGAACTGAGTCCACGGCTCACTGGCTGTCGAAGCCACTGTCCAATCTCCCCTCCGACACTTGTGTTAGGCTTAATTGGTAGTGACCGGCAAGAATACTCAGCCTTTTCTCCT
Organism: Carollia perspicillata; assembly: GCA_004027735.1. Taxonomy (NCBI): domain Eukaryota; kingdom Metazoa; phylum Chordata; class Mammalia; order Chiroptera; family Phyllostomidae; genus Carollia; species Carollia perspicillata. The sequence continues at coordinate 3,458 of PVKM010027272.1, read as the reverse complement.
TCCTGCCACTAGTGAGTCAGTACCATAAAGGTTAAACATATATTTAAGCAGCATTTAGCTTAACATTTGGATTTTTAAAAAGGAAATGATTTATAAAGATATGGCATTGCTTATTTATCTTGGTGAAAGTAATTTGTTTTTAGCAGAAATTAGAAGAAAAGGTGTTTTAAGGAACGAGTTAGTTGCTTACCATATTTCTGGCGTTCTTTTAGAATTGGCCTCACAAGTTTCTGAAGGCCAGGAATCTAATGTTCTGGCTTGGACCATCTGCCAATTGTTTGGCTAGCTCTGCACCTCGAAGCTGGGTTTGGTTTCTGATGACTCGTGAGTACCCTAAATCTAAACCCATTCTCAAAAGGATGAGAGCATTGCTGGTGGCAGTGAAAACTGGAACACCCTCTTTGGACGGCAATTTCTCTTACCAGGCTTTACCCTTGAGGTGTGCACAGGTACATGCGGATGCCTCAACAGCAAATGCACAGATTAACCATAGGCAAAAACACAGATTAACTGCGGCATGTCTGTAACAGCAAGAGACTGGAAACACCCTAAAATGCTAATCATAAATCACTTGGAGGACAAGTTTTGCTCTGCTTATTAAGTTTGAGGTACAATGTAGAGGTGACACATACTACTTCTAATCTGTTATAATGCCTTAGCTTGAAACTGGGGCCTGTGTTTACATGGCTGCCAATAGGGATTACATATATCTGAAATGAATACTCCATGGCTGCTAAGAATGAGGAAATATACCCATATCGTATGGGAACATGTCAAGTAATAAGATATAAAATATGTATGCAGAATAAGTTTTTTTACAAAGCAAACACATAAATATATAAAAATCAAAAAATGGTAGTGATATACATATATACATATATATATATATATATCAAACATATTAATAGTGCTCTTCATCTGTGTGTCTGTGATAATATGAAGAATCTTCAATTTCTACATTACATATTTCCATATGCTTGAATTTAAGAGAAAACCAATACAGATATATTTTAAAATGTGGCCATGGAGGGCACCTACCAGTTTATTCAGGGTTTTTTCCCACTTCAGTGCTGCAAGTCAAAGTTCACTGGTTTGCAAACTTTGTTACATTAACAACAAGGTAAGTAAAGAAACAGCATTTACATACTCTTAGATATTGCCTGGACCTCAAGAGGCATGATCAGTTGGTGAATTCTTCTTGAACAGGTTATAGACCAGCTCAGGTTGGTGAACTTGCATGGCAAGTTGTACATGAACTAGTCATAAGAGGCAGGACCACATACCATGATGAATTAGATTAAGAAACAAACCAAGAAAAACAAAAAAACTGGTCCTTTGCCACAAAGTTGGAGAAACATGGCCCATGTTCCCTTAACTTCACCTTGCAACGTGCTGCTACAGGAAAAGTACTTCTGTCTCTCATTTTTCTTTAACCGTGTGTGTTGTGCAATGAGGGACATAATGTTGCTCTTAGACAAACTTTGAATGTGTTATGAAAAGCAAGAGAAAGTGAGGTCAGGGGAAATGGTGGAGAGAGGACCTCCAAAAATTCTCTCTCCCATAGAAGTAATGAGAAAGCTGGTAAAAATCATCAGAATGAACTTTTTGCAGAACTCTGGAAATTAACCAAAGCCTTATGGCAATCAATGGAGCATTTATGTAAAACATACCAAAAACAAAATCTTGTTAAGAATAGCAAGGTTTTGTGATGCTCTTAACTTGTTGCGCCCTGTTCTCATCTCTCCCCGAACCCCCTTCTCCAGCTCCACTGTAGCCTTGAAAACCCACAGCTTGCTGTCACTGGAAAGAGCAGAACTCTAGAGTTCCTTCAAAGCCTCCCTCTCAGAGAACTGTCATCATCTGACCTGACTGCTGGTTCCTAGGAAAACACCCCACTGCAAGGCTGCCTTGATTTTTTCTGACTGGGAGCTCAACTAATGCTGAAAACCTTTTCCCTAGGGCTACCTATCATAAAACATATAGAGGCATTTTTTAAGTTGGTCATTACTTGAGGTGCTAGATAAGAGTTTGGGCAAACAATAAGCTAACCAAATAGCTTAAAAGGAAAAACCAGGGAATAAAATGTCCACAGTCTTTGAAAATTCCAACATATTTCTGAGAATCTAGAAGGCCATGTCCATGTGTAAGACAGACTGCACAGATGTTCAGTAAAGACCTGAGAAGACTCAAAACATTCACCTCCAAATAATCTTGAGGCTCTGTGCAAGCAGGGAGTGAAAACACAGGAAAAAATGTTAACTGCCTGGCTGAGTGTTGAAAGTGAGGCCCAACATATGCACAAAATCCCTTTGGAAATGTGTGGACTTACTAGTTTTAGGTACTTAAAGAAATCTCTGTCCAATCATTAGCTGACCAGTAAGCAAACTGAGTCGAAGTTCAGCGGTCATACACAACAAAACATACTATAGAATTAGCTCAGAAAGGTCACTAAATTCACAGCAACAACAACAAATTTGGGGGAGGGGTGTGGAATCTGACATCCAGAGTTGCCATATTATGTTATTTCCCATATCCTGTTTTCAGCAAAAAAAGAAATTATAACCCATTTAAAAGGAGGAAATGGAATTATGTCCGAAAGGGACCAGAAATTGGCCAACTAGACAAAAACTTTAAATAAACTACAGGGTGGGGTAAAAGCAGGTTAACAGTTGTTTTATGATAAATAATACAATAATTAATAAATAATAATATAAGAATAAACTGTTCTACATACTCACAACTATAAATTTACTTTTGCCCCACCCTGTATTTTAAACATAAATAGAGTTAAAGGAAAGCACACCTAGACAATTAAAGGAAATACAAGATCGATACCAAATAGAGAATACAAATACATTGTAATAAAGAACAAAGTAAAGATTTTTGAGAGTTCTGGCCAAGATGGAGATGTAGGTAGAAACCCTTTGCTTCCTTGCACAACCAAAAGGAGGATAACAACCAATCTAAAATTAATAAACAACCAGAAATAACAGAAAATCAAACTGCGTGGAACTCCAACAACCAAGGAATTAAAAAGTCAACCGGAACAACTGGACCAGTAAGAACCCATGGCAAGGTAGCAGACTACACCGGTGAGGTTGCCTGAAGGTGAAATTGAGACTCAGAGTTGACTGTGAACTATGGCAGTTGCTGCTGTGGGAGAAACTCCCAGTCTCACAGGAGAGTTTGTTGGAAAGGGCGCTATAGCCGAGCAGGTGAGCTTCATTGTTCCCTCTCTGGCCCCTATTGCAACAGGCAGCTCTGCAGGACAGCAAGGAAGGTTGCCCTGCCCTGGTGAACATCTAAGGCCCCGCCCCCTTACAACTCAACATGTGCACCAAGACAAAGAATATGACTCAAAGGAAATAACAGAGCAAAACTTCAGAAAGAGAGCTAAGTGATGAGGAAATAGCCAACCTATCTGATGGAGAATTTAAGGCCCTGGTAATCAAAATGCT
>PVKM010027271.1:0-18867 GCA_004027735.1 Carollia perspicillata | reverse complement strand
ATCATATGGTATTTGTCTTTCACTGCCTGGCTTATTTCTCTTAGCATAATGCTCTTCAGTTCCATCCATGCTGTCACAAAGGGTAGGAGCTCCTTCTGTGCTTCTGCTGTGTACTATTCCATTGTATAAATGTACCATAGTTTTTTGATCCATTCATTTACTGATGGGCACTTAGGTTGCTTCCAACACTTGGCTATTGTAAATTGTGCTGCTATGAACATTGGGGTGCATAGGTTCTTTGGAATTGGTGTTTCAGGATTCTTAGGATATAGTACCAGCGGTGGAATTGCTGGGCCATAAGGCAGTTCCATTTTTAGTTTTTGAGGAAATTCCATACTGTTTTCCATAGTGGCTATACCAATCTGCATTCCCACCAAGAATGCACTAGGGTTCCCTTTCTCCACTACCTCACCAGCACTTATTGTTTGTTGATTTGTTTCTGAAGGCCATTCTGACAGGTGTGAAATGGTATCTGATTTTGACCTTAATTTTCATTTTTCTGATGGCTAGTGATGCTGAGCATCCTTCATATGTCTCTTGGCTCTCTTTATGACCTCCTTGGAGAAGTATCTATGGTCAATTAATATTCAACAAAAAGGGCAGAAGCATAAAATAGAGTAAAAATAGACTCTTCAACAAATGGTGTTGGGAGATCTGGACAGCTACATGCAAAAAAAGGAAATTCAACCACCAACTTACACCATACACAAAAATAAACTGAAGATGGATAAAACACTTAAATATAAATTACGACACCATGAAAGTCCTAGAGGAGAACATAGGCAGGAAAATCTCAGACATTCCACACAGCAATATTCTTATAGATACGTCCTCCACAGAAAGAGACAAAAAGGAAAGAATAAACAAATGGCACCTCATCAAAATAAAAAGCTTCTGCATGGCTAAAGGCAACATCAGCAAAATGAAAAGGAAACCAACCATATGGGAAAATATATTTGCCAATGATACAGCAGACAAGGGTTTGATCTCCAAAACATATAAAGAACTCACACGACTCCACTGCAGGAAGACAAACTATCCAATTAAAAAGTGGACAAAGGACCTAAATCACATTTATTGATTTGCAAATGTTGTACCAACAAAGCATTCCCGGAATATTTCCCACTTGGTAATGGCGTATGATCTTTTTGAGGTATTGCTGTATTTAGTTTGCTAATATTTTGTTGAGGATTTTGGCATCAATATTCATCAGAGATATTGGCATGTGTTTTTTTTCCTTTGTAGTGCCTTTATCTGGTTTCAGCATTAGTCAGCCTCATAATGTTGGTCTCATAAAGTGAGCTTGGGAGTCTTCCCTCTTCTCGAATTTTTGAAATAATTTGAGAAGGAGAAGTGTTAGTTCTCCCTGGAATGTTTAGTAAAATTCAACTGTGAAGTAATCCAGCCCAGGGCTTTGTTTATTGGGAGTTTTTTTTTTATTACTGCTTCAATTTCACTAGGTGTAATCTGTCAATTCAGTTACTCTAATTCTTCCTGGTTTAGTTTTGGCAGATTGTATGTTTCTAGGAATTCACTGATTTTGTCCAAGTTATTCAGTTTGTTGTTATATAATTGTTTATGATACTTTCTTACAAGCCTTTGCATTTCTTTGGTGTTAATTTTTATTTCTCCTCTTTCATTTCTGATTTTATTTATTTGGGCACTTTGTTTTTTCTTGATGAGTCTGGTTAAAAGCTTGTCAATATTGTTTATCTTTTCAAAGAACCATCTCTTGGATTCATTGATCTTTTATATCTTTTTTATACACTTTCATTTATTTCTGCTCTGATATTATTTCCTTTCTTCTACTCAATTTGGACTTTATTGTTTTTCAAGTTCTTTTAAGTGAGAAGTTAGATTTGTTATTCAAGCTTTGTCTTATTTTTCAGATAGGCCTATAATGCTAAGAATTTTCCTCTTAGGATTTCTTTCCCAGTGTCCCACAGATTTGGGATTGATGTGTCCTCACTTTTATTTGTTTTAAGGTATATTTTGATTCCTTCCTCAATCTTCTTGTTGGCCCATTTATTGTTTAATAACATGTTATTTAGCTTCCATGTCTTTGTGAATTTTTCAGTGTTCCTGTTATGATTGATTTCTAGTTACATAGCGTTGTGGTCAGAGAAGATGCTTGATACAATTTTAATCCTCTTAATATTATTGAGACTTGTTTTGTCTCCCAACATGTGGCCTATCCTAGGAAACATTCCATGTGCACTTGAAAAATTTGTGTATTCTGCTGTTTTGGAGTGAAATGCTCTGAAGACATCAATTAAATCCATTTGGTCAAATGTTTCACTTAAGGCCTTAAATGATAGTCTTGCTGGGTAAAGTAGCTCTGGTTGTAGGTCCTTGGTTTTTATTACCTTGAATATTTTATGCCAGTTCCTTCTGGCTTGAAATGTTTCTGTTGAAAAATCAGATGACAGTCTAATTGGAGTTCACTTGTAGGTAACTACCTGCTTTTCTCTTGTGGTTTTTAGGATTCTCTCCCTGTCTTTAAGCTTTGCCATTTTAATTATTATGTGTCTCAGTGTACGCTTCTTTGGTCCATCTTGTTTAAAATTCTCTGCACTTCCTAGACTTATGTGTCTATTTCTTTCACCAGACTAGGGAAGTTTTCAGTCATTATCTCTTCAAGTAGGTTCTTGAACCCTTGCTCTCTCTCTCTTCTCCTTCTGGTATTCCCGCAATGAAGAAGTTGTTACGCTTATGTTGTCCCAAAGGTTTCTTAGGCTCTCCTCATTCTTTTAAATTTTTTTCTTTTTGGTGATCTGCTTGTGTGTTTTTTTCTACCTTGTCTTCCAAATCACTGATTCGATCCTCCACTTCATCTAACCTATTGTTTATTCCTTCCAGTGTATTATTTATTTCATATATTGCATTGTTTATTTCTGATTGGTCCTTTTTTATTGCTTCTATGTCTTTTTTTTCACATTGGTGAGTATCCTTATAATCATCATTCTAAGCTCTCTATCTGATAAATTGCTTGCCTTCCTTTCATTTGTTCTTCTTCTGGAAGATTCTCTTGTTCTTTCATTTTGGGCCCATTTCTTTATCTTCCCATTTTGGCTGCCTCTTTGTGTTCGTTTCTATATATTAAATAGATCTGCAAAGACTCTGGTACAGGCTTATGTCAGATGCTCCCTGTGACTGGCCCTGGGCAACCTGTTCAGAGCTATCAGTGATCCATAGCTAGTCTCTCCCTCTGCTCAGCCTATTTATATGCAGAAAGAACCAGAATGTGCACCCAGGCTGGCTTTACCCACACCAGGCCCTGGGGAGAGTCAGCTAAGTTCTCAGTACTCCCAGAGATCTACCTTAGTAGTTAAACTTAATCATTGAGATAACCTACAGCTGTACTCCTCAGCATCCCAGTTTAAGTTCCAGTGAGTGGGGCAGAGTAATTCCTGCAGGTAGGGTTATTACTTCCCTTCGGGCTGATGCCACTTGCTCTGCCAGAGAAAGATGGTTTCTGCAGTATGGGGAATGACACAGGGGGTGAATGATCTCACCCAGTTGTGGTACAAGTACAAAGTGAGATCCCACTTTGGGATCTCATCCTAAGTGAGGGGATCTCACTGGGTGAGATCTTCTCAGGGGGAATCCCCTGGCTGCTAAAATATCCCTCTGGAACTTTAGCTCCCACCCTTGGGAGCCCAGCCTACCCTCTCACACCTCCTCTGCACCCCCTACCAGTCACCTTGTGGGTTTCTTCTGTCTGTCCTTGGTCATAAGGCTTTTCTCCAGCCAGTGTTCAGTTGCTATAAGGTAAGTAGAGACAGTCTAGCTTCCTTGCCCAGGTATCTGGTAACTAAGGGGAGCAGTGTTCCCATAGCCTTGGAGGGGCCTGATAACCAGTGTCCTCACAGCCTTGAGACTGGGTCCAATAAACTGTTCCCATAACATCGAGTGCTCTTGCTTGTGCAGAATTATGTTATGTTATGTAATGTTCTAGGAGTTTTTCTGGCTTTGTTCCCCTCTAGTACTTAAACAGGTAGAGACTCCCTGCTGAGGGCAATGATGAGAGACATGCAAGGGGACAGATGCCCTGATGGGTGCCATGTTGGGGATCAAGGGCTATGATATGTGCCATGCAGAGACATGCAGATAGACATGCAGCTTGCAATGTGTGTGGCTCGCCCACCCACGAGTAAAGGCATGTCAAGCATTCCCACAGCTCTGCATATTTTCTTCCATCTCCCAGAGGCAAGAGTGGATCTGCCCAGCCTTGATCAGATGCAACACAATTGGTTATCCAGGATGATTTCTCTACAATTTATTTGTAATTCCAGTTTGGTCCTGGGAGGAGGTTTGTGCAGCTTCTCCTTACCCCTCTGGCATCTTGGATCTCCCCAGTTTTTTGTTTTTACCAGCAACATTTCATTTAAAGGGGTAGAGAAAATGTGGTCTGTTGGCCTTGGTTCTTGGGCTTGGAGATACACTCCTCCTAAGCATCATCTTGCAAATTTACTTTTTTCTTGGCCCATTTTTTTCCACAATGGCTTGTCTTTAGACTTTCTACAATGATCTGCATTTACTTTTCTCAGATGAATTTGATGGCTCAAGACCAAAATGCAGTCATTTTATTGAGGGGTAGAAGGAATATAATAAGATTAGCAGAACCATTGGTAATCTAATCCCTGCCTAGTAAGATTGGCAGGAGGTGACACAGGAAGGTCATCTGCACATAATTAGGGATAGAAGGGAAACATTGCATTCCAAAGCTCTGCCAAAATACCAGAATATGACAGGTATATAACCCATGGCCGGTAGGTGTCCTGTAGAGAACATGTAGATTGAGGAAGGTACAATTAAAATTAAATTCCTGTATTCTTTCTAGTCTCATTTCTGCACATCATGCCATTGTGTTTATTGAATCTATGATTTGAAGGGTATCAACTCATCAAAAAGACCCAAACAAACTCAAAAATATGATTATGCAAGATATGTCATTCAATTGCATTAAAATATTTTCCTTTTCAACTAACTTTGAACTTTGCAGGTGCAATCATACTAGATTGCATATTGAGCACCCATTATTGACACAAATGGCTTATTTTTAGCAAAGCACTTCCCAGAATACAATACAGCACCTACACACAGAAATATACATTTGAAAAAAATACACTGAGGCTGTCAATTTGAACTTGTAACTGTATAATAAACTCTATTAAGGACTTATTTCAAGAAGCAGGGATATATACTCAAAACTTTCCCTTGGTGTTTTTAAAGGTTTTATTTATTTATTTTTAGAGAGGGGAAGGGAAGGAGAAAGAGAGAGAAACATCAATGTGTGATTGCCTCTTGCACACCCCCTACTGGGGTCCTGGCCTCCAATCCAGCCATGTGCCCTGACTGGGAATCCAACCTCAGATCCTTTGGTTCACAGGCTGGCACTCAATCCACTGAGATACACCAGCCAGGGCCCTTGGTGCTTTTATATTAGGACATTTTGGAAAGTTAATTCTCCCCAAAGGTATCTGTATTAATATTTAGAGCATGAAATGTTTCTAAGCATTTACATAATTTATTTGTACAATAATTTATGAGAAATCTGCTATTTAGAGCATTTTTAATGGGAGGACATTACAACTCTTAGAAATATTTAGGATGTGATACCTTATACCCTGATCTCAAGAGATATATAATATAATCATAAAATGTAAACACAGTGGCAAATAATGCCACAAAGCAAAATAAACTGAGTTTGTTTAAAGTCATATTAAGTTTTCATCTCTTAAGATTTCTAAGATGTATTTGACCACTTTCAAACTGTGTGCAAAAGAATGGTAAATGAGAAACCCTCAAACAATGATTTCATATATTTCTTTGCTTTCTTCTCAGTATTCCACAGCAAATATTATGTTCTCAGAACTACATTTGTACAGCTTATACAAAAATACATTTCAAAAATACTTATTGAATTGATATATCACTTTTGCTTTCACTTTTCACTGATAAGAATTCATTCATGAAGTCACACAATTACTTAAGAGGCTACTAAAGAGTCTTACATGACAGCCATGTGATCCAAAAAAGAGAAGAAATTGTTAGGAAATGACTAGAGTTCATACACTCAGAAGTTATGTATCACATGGCTCATTTCTTAAATTTCTTTTTTAAAAACAAATTTGTTGATTGCAGAGTCCAGTTTTCAGTTTTTCTCATTGAGGGAGCTAGGCAGCACCTCCATCAAATCCTGACAATATTAAAAAAATCCACAGCTCATGAGAAAATAAACCATAAATCTTGATAGTGTTTTTATTCCTTCCCCATTCTACATATCCTAAACCAGACAATAACATTTTTAGCAAGAGACAGTATATCAAGTGCTATAAAATTATTTGGCTGGAAAAAGTGACAGAAATGTCTTGTTCAAAGGCCATATTTTTATCCAGAAGAGCTCAGTGGGCTTGCTCTTGTTACGTGCTGGACACTGGGAGTTCTCCTCATCCAAATCAAAGAAGTGAAGGTGCTTACTGCCTATCTCAGGGCTGACAAATATAAGTTAGACAGAAATAGAGAACTTCAGACATACCAAACCTAAATATGTGATACAAACTGTTGCACTAAACTTAAAAGGATGTAACATTTTAAAAATATTTTACAGGAATATAAGATGCTATCCTGGAGAGAAGTAAGAAAGTAATTTGGTTAGAGGGCTAAATATTTTTGGAGAAAGAAAATGAATATTAGCGAATTCTGGCCTATTTGCCTTGGTTAGGTGTAGCAAAAACTTGTCAGGAATTTTCTCAGAACACGCAGTTACAGACTCTTATTTACTCAACCCCCAAGTTTTAATCTCTAACACTGTCCATTATCTCATAGATGCCCCCTGTCGATTATGGCTCTGGACTTTTAAGAGCAGTCAGTACACTGGTAGTGAGCATTTAAAATCCAATAGTTGTATACATTGATTTCACTTCCATGAGGACTACCCTGAAGCCTAATTTCTAGATCCACTAGTTGATGGTTGAATCTCTATTCCTTGGCGATGCTCTCCGGTGCTTATTATCTGTCTCTGGCCCTTCTTCTTGGACTGGCCATTGTAGATTTTTGTCTCTAGGACACCGCAGATTGTTTTCACAAGGCCCAGGGCTAAAGACGTCTTATTTGCCAATACTTCCCATCTAACCATCTTTTTTTCTTCCTTCCTTTTAGTAAAGTTGGATTCTGGCATTTTAGGTTGTGCAATGGCAGAACTAGGGGATGGAGTTTTGGAGGGGTCTGGCGACCTAATAGCAATTAACATTCAATAAACTATTATAGCGCGTTTTCTGTGAGTACAGCATACCATCGGGCAATATGAAGACTGTGCAGGAGTCCCTTTCTTAGATGCTTAAGGGGCATATAGTCTGATTGGAGAGAGAACAGAATTATGCAAACACCTGCAAAGCAAATAAATGTATACCTGGTATTTACAAAAGCAATGGAAATAAATTCTCTAAGTTTAAACAATGGCCTCTTCCCATCATTGTAAATAACTAAGTCAGAAGTGCATTCGGGAACCTGAATCATTTATATAATGGTCTATATGTGCTACTTTTGATACATGAACATATGCAGTTTTGTGACTAAATTAAATTTTCTGTGAAATGCAATGCAGTTTTTTATGGTCACCCTATTATTTTCAGACAAAATATTACTTGCCTTACCTCTTTGCTGGCACTGTAAGCAAATACAACATGAAATAAAATGCTGAAAGTACATTGCAGTTTACTGAAGACCTGACTTCTGCTCAGTCTCACTAACTTGCTAGTTTAAGAAATAAGGACGACTTACCAAGGTATGTGCCTGATTTCTATTAGGTTTAGCACAGAAAACCTAATTTTAGACATACAGAAATAAATTGTATTAATACAACAGGCACTGTGTTTTGCTGGGCCATCACTTTATATATGTTCAGAAAAACAAAGAACACAACCTCTAATGGGGAGTCAGTATTTTCCCTGAAATACTGGATTTAACTTCATTGAGAAGAACTGTGTCTGATTTTTGTTTGTACCTCAGAATACAGCATAGTACCTGGTACCTCACAGGCTTTTCTTGTAAGTTGAACTGGACTCAGGGTACTTGTGCTACATAGAATAATGCCCATCTACCCAGCCAATACATGTATGTATGTGTGTGTGTGTATATATATATATCTGATGTCCTGATGGGTGTGTGTGTGTGTGTACCCACCCAATACATGTATGTGTGCATATATATATGTGTGTGTGTGTTTGTGTAGTCTTAGGAACTTGTGATATAATAAAAGGCACCCTCAAAATACAGAGATTATCCTCAATTATGTAGGTGGGCCCAGTGTAATTAAAAAGGTCCATAGATAGAGAAGAGGGAGGCAGAAGAATCAGAATCAGAGAAACAGCATCTGGAGAAAGAAAATGTCATTGCTGGCTGTGAAGGAGCCAGAGGGCCACGAGCTAAGGAACATGGGCCTCTCCAGAAACTAGAAAAGGTGAGAGGACAGATTTTCCCCTCCAGAACAGACTCTAGAAAGAAACACATCCCAAACAACACCTTGATTTAAGCCCAGTGAAACCCATTTTGAACTTCTGAATTCCAAACTCTAAGACAATAAATTTGTGTTTTTTTAAGCTATGAGGTTTGTGGTAACTTGTTATAGCAGCAATATAAAACTCAAGTGCACTAGAGTGTTAAGGGAACATCCTTTTAATCACCTAGATTTACATGATGAGTCCGTGTTGTCTAGCTGTGTGACTTGGTAGCTACTCAACGTTCTGCGTTTCCGTTTCCTCATGTGTATAATAGGATGAAAGTTCCTAACTCAGAGGACTTTTATAAGAAGTGAGTAAAGCATTTAAGACAGCGTCTGGCCCAGCCTAATTTTAAATGATTGTGATTTTTATTATTGTTTTGTATGATTGTAGGGTAGTTAGTAAGGCCAGCTGTTTTGCTCTCCCCTGACTCCTATCCAGCTTTATTCCACAAAGAACTTGAGAAGTCTTTCAGAAAAATACATATGAGGGATTAAAGAAGACCAAAATAATGACTAGTGAAATACAATTTATAATGCAAGCATCAGGAGCAAAGACCAAAGTTCTTGTACTGAATGATCTCACCCAGTTGTGGTTGGGTTTGTATCTCAGGGACAGAGATGGGACTTCAACCAGAATGCGCAAAAAGCGATATTTGTCATTTAAGGCTTGAATAACATACTAGGAGAACTATAAAAACTGTCAGCTAGATAGGTCATAGAAAAGTTTGAGAGAAGTAGAGGTAATTATCATATTTTGCCGTATATAATGTGATCTTTTTGCCCAAATTTTTAAGGGAAAAATAAGGTTGTGCATTATAATTGGGTAGTACTAGTCTCGTACCTATACAAATGTTTTAAATTATTTTATTTATGTTTATGCATTAAAAGTGTAACTGTAGAAAACAATAACAATATCCATATGCAAAATAATACCCTGGAATGATAAACAGTTTTGTCAAACTTACAGTGAACTTTCAAAAAAGGCAACCTCGGCCATCAATTCAATTGAGTGAAACAAAGAGCAATGTATTGTTATCCACAGATAAGAGAGAGATGGTGATGTTGATTGTTACCCACTTGATAAGATAGGTGATGCTGACTGCATTACCGTAGGGTTAACAGTGTGACATTTCTCTTCATACACTTTAGGTGGGAGAAATTATTGGAAAATCCCTTGGAAAGTCAAAACTGGTTTTTGTACAATGCAAACTTTACACTAAAAGTTATTAAAGACACTGAAAAGCATGGCAACAGAACTGCCGAGAGAAACTCCAGACCACCTCTCACAGAGAGTGTCAGCAGACGGTGCGGGCAACAGAAAGAAGAGCTCCTTCAGATGCCAAGGCAGAAGGAGATAATCCAAGGGAAACCTGATTTTTTTCTCCTGAAAGTTTGGGTCAAAAATGTGGGTGTGCATTATACACAGCGAAATACAGTAGAGTGAGCCTTGGAAATGATCAGGATTTATATAAGGAGAGAATGGAAAAACAAAAATATTTGTAACAATAGCAACAAAAAAACCCAAACAATAGGCTCTTACTGTAGAATCCATCTATTCAGTACCTCCTGTAGAATTCAGCAACCTTTCACTTCTCTAAACAAAACTGCCCACATCACACTCTGTCCCAGCTCTCAGATATCTCCCTAAATGTATGCTCAGTCATTCAGACTGACTCTCATCTGAATTTCCTGTTCCTCTCCCTAGGTATGTATATAAATATTTTCTCAGCCACAAGACTTCCTGTTGAGTCCCACTCCCCCTTAGACATGCTTACTTTGAAAGATTGAATACTTGCCCACATAGAGAAATCAGTCAACTTTGTTATATCCCTCGGCTCAGGAAAGCGTACTCCATCAAACCTTGTAATAAGTCTCTTCAACCATAATTTTTGAACCCTTCAACCATAATTCATATAAGGAAAGTGGCAACATCATCCCAGACTTAGTGGTTGTGATAAAAAATCCCCTCTCCAAATTACTAGGAACCTCCTCTTAGATGTGAAAGAATGGACTTCTAAATCAGAAATCTTGATTCTTTAAGGTTTTTAAAATTAACTATAATAAATTGGAACTGCAAAACACATAGATTATGGAATATGAATCATTAAGTCTTCTTCTTGGTAATTATGTGTAGCCTAGTTTTCAGATAATCTTAGAACGAACATTCTGAGTTCCTGTAACACATAAGAAAATGTAAAATGCTTTTAGTTAGCTCCCAGATGATCTGGAAATGGCAGGTCTTAATATTTATTTTATTCTGTTCCCTGGCTGGTGTGGCTCAGTGGACTGGGTGCCAGCCTGCAAACCAAAGAGTTGCTGGTTCGATTCCCAGTCTAGGTCACATGCCCGGGTTGCAGGCCAGGTCCTTGGTAGGGAATGCATGAGAGGCAACCACACATTAATGTTTCCCTCCCTCTCTTTCTCCTTCCCTTCCCCTCTAAAAGTAAATAAGTAATATCTTTTAAAAAATGAATTTTATCCTTGCCAAAGAGAAAGAAAGCACACACACACAAATACACAAGAGTACTTTCAGATGGTCCTGTCTAAAGATTTGGAACCAATTTATGCGTGCAGCAAATATTTTTGAGAACTACAATAAAATACAAGTTATAAAAATTAGAAAAATGAAATACTATTTATCCTCTCTATATATCAGGATACATATCATGATATATGTTAATGTATTAATATATATCATGATGTGTTATATATTATCAATATAATATATAACAAAGACAGGTACAAGATCAGGGCTAGGAACATACTGTGACAAACAGGGACAATAATGAACATCGGAGCAAAGTAACTTTGAGGTGCTAGGGAAAAAATGTTTGTGGGAGGAGCATTTTTGGCCTTGTATATTTTTCCTTCTGCCCACAGGGATGAGAGAGCTTTATGCCTAAGCTTCTGTCTTTCTTTAGCCATTGGAAACTTTTTGAAGGAAGGAGCTGTTAATCTTATTAGGTAAACCCAGAATAATCACTGAAACTTGCTTTCTAGTGGGGCAGTTACTGAGTTGGAAAAAGATATAAGGCCATGTCCCTACACTACTCTTCCATTTCCTTCCTTTCAGTCCACGCTCCTATGAGGTAAGTGTGGAAACATAGCCACTCTCACACAATTACTCTGATGCTTTAGATTCCAGAAATGGAATAGGAAGCTCCTTTTATTCTAGACCTAAACTGTATGCTGCATCACAGCTCACCAAAAAATGATGGACTATGGAACAATAGAGAGTACTTTCTCAACAATCAAAATAATCCTATTTCCCTATTTGGTTATAATTCCTTCTTCCCTCACTTTCTAATAGGGGCTTCAAGGAGGAGGATGAGTGGGTGTTTAGATTCAGGGACCAAAACCACTCAAAATTCTATTGTCAAAAACAGCTCGATCTAAATCTTAAAGATAAGTGAGAGGTAGGAGGTGGGGGGAAGTAACTGGAATAGGCAGCCTGAGGAGAACATTTGAGAACAGAGAAAACAGCATCAGCAAAACTGGGACACAATCATAGCTTAGATAGAGCACATGGAAGAGAAACGATGGGAAGGCTGCTTAGGCCTCGGTCCAGCTCAAGCAAAGCCTCTTTGTTATATTAATATGTTTGGATTTTATTCTGCAGGATGTAGGAAGCAATTAAAGAAATTTAAGCCAAAGAATAACATAATAAGCTAGCCTTTTGGAAAGGTGTCTTTGACAGTAGTATGCATCTCAGAGATGTCTCCCCATGCACCTTTTGCTTCATCCATATCAGTTTGCTTTAATAAATCATAACCCTGAGTTATTTTTCCATGGGGACTTGCATTCACTTTATTGTCTGACTCACAAATCAAATGGCTCCTCCTTCATCTTCCTCTCTCTACTGCATCTAATTAGTTTCTCCATTATTTTGACCTCCTACTTTATCTCATTTGTCTATGTTAGTGTATTCATTTCCTCTGGTTTGAAAGACAGTTCAGTGTGAAAAGAGAACAATGTTGAAATGAGGTGGACATAGGTTGTAACCCTTGCTCTCTTATTTTATGGTAATTGAACTGGGAATTGAACCAGCGACTCTTTGCTTCACAGGCCCATGCTCAATCCACTGAGCTACATCAGCCAGGGCAGTCATTGGTTTTTTAATTGGGGGTCTTTAGTGTGTTGAATGCTGCCCCCTAAAACATTATGTCCAGTCCTAACCCTTAGTACTTATGAATGTGACCTTATTTAGAAATAGTGTCTTTGCAGATGTAATTAAGTTGAGCTTCCCAAGATAATATCATGTTGGATTTAGGATAGGTCCCAAGTCCAAAGACTGGTGTTATTATAAGAAAAGGATGAGACACAAAGACAAAGTGGGAAAGGCCATGTGGAGACAGGTGGAAATTGGAGGCTGCCACACACCATGGAATGCCAGGAAGCTCCAGAAACTGGAAGCGGTGAAGAAGAAGCGTGGCCCTGCCAACACCTTAATTTCAGATTTCTGGCCTCCAGATCTGTGAGAGAACCGGTTTCTCTTGTTTGAAGCCACTCAGCTTGTGGTAGTTTTTTTCAACAGCTTCAGAAAACGAATACAGATTTTTGTCATCCCCAAGAAGTAGGGTGCTGCTGGAACAAATACCTGAGAATGTAAAGTGGCTTTTGAATACAATAATGGATACAGGTTGTGAGAAATTTGAGGTGCATGATTTAAAAAGCTTACATTACTTTAAAAAGAAAGTTAATGGAAATAAGTATATTAAAGATGATTTTGCTGAGAGCTCAGAAAGAAGTGAGAAGCTTATAAAGTTTTTATTGTGTTAAAAGAAGACATATATGGTCATGAGCATGTTGCTAGAAATATGAACATTGAAGGTGTTTCTGGTGAAATTTCAGAAGGAAAAGTGGAACATGGTGTTAGAAACTTGAGGAAAGGTGATCCTCTTTACAAAATGACACAAAATATAGCTGAATTGTGTTCTGCTGTCCTGTGGGAAGTACAACTGATAAACAATGAACTTGGATATTTAAACAAGTCAAAGCAAAGGGTTGAAGATACAGCCTGAATCCTCTTTGTTGCTTATAGTAAAAATCGGAGGAAAAGATAAATTGAGTAAGAAATTGCTAAGAAAAAGGAATCAGCAAAACATGTGTTAAGGTGTGCTCTGGAGACAGGACCAAGGCTGTGGTAGAATGCATTTCTGCTACAGACTTCAAGTGTGTCTCATGGTTCCAAACAACCAACTGAGCAGAAGCCAGGAATAGAGATGGGGTTATTCAGAAAAAAACCAATGGAGGAACCTCTCGTCTAATAGGGTGGATCCCCTGATACAACATGGGAGAGCCACAGGTTTTCGAGAACACTCTATCACCAAAAGCTTTCAGCCTCAAACAAATGGGACAGCGATGAGATGAAATGAAGAAAGGCTATCAGATTTCTGGAATTCTATGGGAGGAACGGGCTGATAACCCTCCTGGGCTACAACTACGTGATATCTTCCAAGAAATAGAAGGACTTAAAGGACAAGGCCACCACAAGGCCTCACCCCTGGTGAGGGGTGGCTTCACAGGCCCAGAGACCAAAGTTAACTCTTTCCTACACAAGTATGCACTGCTTTCAGTTGGTGCTAGAATCTTAAAGAGGCGCATGTGTAGGCTACTGTATTAGTGTCTATTGCTGTGTGACAAACTATCACAAATTGAGCAGCTTAAATGGCACTCATTTATTAGCTTACAGCCTGTAGATCAGAAGTATCTGCACAGAAGGTGGCAATTGAGGTGTTGGCCAGATCCGTTATCACACCCGAGGCTCAGGTTTGCCTCTCAAGTTCATTAGTGGCTGGCAGAATTTAGCTCCTTGCAGTCATAGGATGGAAGTCCCTGTTTCCTTGGTGGCTGTCAGCTGGAAACCACTTTCAATTTATAGAGATGGTCCTAATTCTTTGCCCCTTTCATCTTCAAAAGTATTAACAGAGGATCACCCAGGCACTGCATATGTCTTAAGCTTCTAAAATCTCTTGCCAGGAAAGACAACGGGCATTTAGGAGTCAAGGACTGTGATTCTTCTTGCCACACTGAAAGTGTTTGTGTAACAGAAAACTGCTGCCACTGAAAGGAACCAGCACTGCAGAGTGAAGAAGGTGTGTTTCTGGGAGATTCTGAGAAGAACAAGAAAACAGGAAGTAAACTCAAACAGAGTAGCATGACTCAAACAGACAGAGGAATAAAGCTAAAAGAAGCAAGGCCCATTCCCCTCCTCCAGCCTTCCAATCTCTCCCAGTAGTCCCTAATGGCAAAGCCTACCATGGATCCCCTTGCAAAGCAGACACGTGGCTGGCAAAGCCCTGATCCCAGTAGGATACAGTGCAGTGATGTAAAGCTAAAAGGCGATAGGTTAATAGTTTAATAACTGTTTCAGATGGCACTCCAAGGAACATCAGCATTATTGGCCAGGTTGGAGAGGAGATGCAGGACAGGGCAGGTAGAATGTGCATGGGACATCGACCCAGGTATGAAAGGAGAGCTTGCATCGGTGTCAAAGGAACATCCGGAGAGCTGGAACAAGAACCAAGACAATTGGGGGAGACACTGTTCCACAACATATTTGGGGAATTCTGTTGATCTAGATGTGTTATTTTAACCACTTTTCAATTGCTAGAATAATCCAAAGTAATCCTAATTATTATATAAAAATGGAAGTGATTTAGAATGCTCTCCTTTGATTTTTTACACAACTTCATGCCAGAAGGACAGTGTGATTGTTTATGTTTCTTTGTGAAAGACTCAGATGAGACAGATGCCCTCTGAATAATCTGTATGAAACTGAAGAGGAATATAAAAAGTTGTGACAAAGATTAAAGGCCACTTGAAACAGAAAGAAATATTCATTCCCAAATTCATTAGGAGGTTACAGAGCACACCTTTTTGGAAGATGACAAATTACCTTTACTTTTGTTGTTTTTATATAACAGTTTAAGGCAATATTGTTTTAAAGTTCAGACGAATTGTGATTTACAAAGGTTAACATGCTTCCATAAAATCAATCAAAACTGACAGAGAAGAGGCAAAAAAAAGTTTTTTGACAAGACATAAGGTAATATCTAAAGAAGACTACCATCTTTTAACATTTCCTGTTTAATTTTTAAATTACATGCTCAAACAACCTATAACAAAAGCACAAAATTAAGACAAAGCTCTCCAGAGCCTACTTGTAATTCTAGGAATTAAATTTTTAATGTGCATAGCATAATGGTGTCACATTTACCTGGGTGATTAATTCCTTGTCTTAAGGACAATTGGACACATGCAAGTAGAAACTCATACATTTATATCCACTTAATCCTCTTCTAAATTAAGAAGAGATGATTTTTTTTAAGTAGCAATGTGATCTGTGATTATTTAATCTGCCTTGCCAGGAGCAAGTACTGTGGGGAGTAAGACCAACCATTAGCTGACTGATTGGAAAGAAAGCTATTAGCAAAGTCAACAGTGAACTCAGCAATACATTAATCAAAAATCAAATGCTTAACATTCTAGATTTCTAGTGTATATTCTTGGGTTAGGGCAACTCAGGTATGTGCCCTAACCAGGAATCAAACCTAGAACCTTTTGACCTATGGGATGATACTCCAGCCGACTGAGCAACCCAGCCAGAGTTTTATCCCA
The DNA here is from genome assembly GCA_004027735.1 of Carollia perspicillata. Taxonomy (NCBI): domain Eukaryota; kingdom Metazoa; phylum Chordata; class Mammalia; order Chiroptera; family Phyllostomidae; genus Carollia; species Carollia perspicillata. Next base: position 2,741 of record PVKM010027271.1, on the reverse strand, counting down.
TTTTTAATGTCTATTCTGCCTGATATAAGTATTGCTACTGGACTTATTTTGCATTTCCATTTCCATGAAATCTTTTTGCATCTATTACAGCATTCCATCTACTATAAGTCTGTGTGTGTCTTTCAATCTGAAGTGGGTTTCTTACAGGCAGCCTGGGTGTAGGTCTTGTATTTTTATCCATTCAACCATCTTATGTGTTTTGATTGAAACATTTAGTTTATTTACATTTAAAGTAATTATTGATGGGTATGTAGTTATTGGTTTTTATTGTTCTCTGGTTGTTTTTGTAGTTCTTCTCTGTTCCTTTTATACCCTCTTACTCCCTTCTTGTTCGTTGATGACTTTCTAAGGTATTATGGTTGGATTCTGTTCTCATTACTTCTTGAACATCTCTTACAGGTTTTTGCTTCATGGTTATCATGTGTGGCATAAATACAAAGTTACATTTATAGCTCTATTTAGCTGTACATTGATGGTTGCTTATGTTTAAATATTCTAAAATCACTACAATTTTTAGTCACCTCTCTACAGCTATGATTTTTTCATTATTATTAATTTCTTATATGTATGTTTGTGTGTATTCTCTAATCTGTTTTTATACTCATGATCTTTCTACTTTTGCCTTTTAAACTTTGTACTAGCTTTATTGTTGGTTGATTCACTGCTTTGCTTATGTGTTTGCCTTTGTCAGTGAAAATTATTTTCTTTTTAACATCTTCTAATTCATATTTTTACTTTTTTCTCTTTCTTAAAGAAGTCCCTTTAACATTTGTTTAATACTGGTTTGGTGGTGATAAACTTCAGCCTTTTCTTGTCAAGGAATCTCTGTATCTCTCCTTCACTTCTAAATGATAGCCATGCTGGGTAGAGTTATTTTGGTTTTAAGTTTTTGGTTTTCATCACTCTCAATATTTTGTGTCAACCTATTCTGATCTGTAAAGCTTCTTTTGAGAAATTAGCTGACAATTTTATGGGAACTTCCTTGTAGGCAGCTAACTACTTTTCTCTTGCTACTTTTAAGAATCTTTGACTTTAATATTTGGCATTCTTCTTGTGTTTCTTGGTGTGGGCCTCTTTGGGTTCACCTTGTTTGGGATTCTCTGTGTCTTTTGGACTTTTATGTCCATTTCCTTAGCAAGTTAGGGAATAGTCATTATTTCTTCAAATAAGTTTTCGATCTCTTGCTCTCTTTGTTCTCATTCTGGTACCCCTATGCTATAAATATTGTTATGCTTGACGTTGTCTCAGATGTTCATCTAACTAATTTTATATTTTAATTCTTCTTTTTCTTTTTGCTATTCTGATTGGTGTTATCCACGACCTTATCTTCCAAATCACTGATACTATCTTCTGCTTTCTCTAATCTGCTATTGGTTCCTAATGCATTCTTCATTTCAGTTATTGTATTCCTCATTTTTTATTGGTTCTTTTTTGTAGTTTCTACCTCTTTGTGTAAGCTGTCATTAAGTTAATATATTCTAAGCTCATTGAGCATCCTTATAACCAGTGTTTTGAACTCTGTATCTGGTAGATAGCTTGTCACCCTTTCATTTAGTTCATTTTCCTGGAGTTTTGTCTCATTCTTTCATTTGGGACATGTTTCTTTGTGTTCTCTTTTGGCTACCTCCCTGTGTCTGCTTCTATGTGTTAGATAGATCTGCTACAGTTCCCAGTCTTAGCAGAGTGGCCCTATGTAGTATGTGTCCTGCAGGGCCAAGGGGTGCAGTCTCCTTAGTTACCTGGGCTGGGTGCTCCAGGGGTCTTCCTTGTGTGGGTTGTACATGCCTTTTGGTTGTAGGTGAGCCTTGATTGCTGTTAGCAAGTTACATGTGGGATAAACCCTCAGGCCAAGTGGCTACGATGGCTGTCCATGGCTATAGGAGACATGCTATTATTGGGGAACTGACCTCATGGAATGGCAGTTGCTTTAGCAGGGCTTGGTGACAGCAAATTGTGCCCTTTGGGTATGTTGTTTGTGCAGCTGTTTGGGTAGTGTGTTGGTGTGGTCTCAACCTAACCACTGTGTATGTTGGTTCTGGATCCTCTTCAGATGGGCTCTGGTACAGGCCAAGGTCAGCAGCCACTGCCTGGCTTAGAGCCACCTGGTAAGAGCTACAAAGTGATCTGTAGTTGATTGCTTGCTACTTATGCTAGGCTTGGAAGTACTCGGAAGAGGGTATGCTACCAGATGCCACTAATGCCCAGCTTGGTACCTTTTGGTGAACATCACGATATGAGCTGAAGTCAGTTGCCTTTTGTGCCAGGCTTTTGACTGCTTAGGTAGAGATATGTTTTAAGCCAAGACTGGCCACTGCTTATGCCAGGCTTGGAGACACCTGATGGGAGTTATAATGAAAGCTGAGACTGGTCATTGCTTTTACTAGGTTTGGTGTTAATTAGCAAGAGGCACAGGGTACTCTGAGGCCAGCCACTCCTTGCTTGAGGGTTTTGGAACTTTTAGAGATTTTGGAAAGGTTTTCAGTGTGAGTCATATTAGGACAGTCATGTGGAAAATCTACTGGAATAGATTCAGAACAGGTGCACGGGTTCAGTGGGGCAACGTCTTAGGGAATCACCACAGTGGGACAAAAGGGGTCAGCCTGATTCAGGGAGTGCCTGCTTGTACCTGGCTTTCTGGGTGTGGGTAGGGCTCAACGATTGAAGCAATACCTGTCAAAACCTCCATCCCAGAAAAGAGTCATTCCCATTCCTGTCCCTCCAGTCCTAAACCCAAAGTTATT
>PVKM010027270.1:0-18870 GCA_004027735.1 Carollia perspicillata | reverse complement strand
CCAGGCTGATGTGCCACATTGCGGCTTCATTTGTCCCCCACACCCAGCTGCTCTGGATACTCCCTGCCTGGCGAGCCTCCTGTCCCTGCCAGCACTGTCACACGTCACGCAATCAGATTCTGGACCTTCACTGTGGAGGGGCCACAATCTCAGGCCTGTCGTTGCCCTTGTTTGTCCCATGTTCCCAGCAGTGGTGTCATCAGTCCCCTCCCCCCCTGAGAAGCTCGGTCTGGGAAAGCTGAGGATTGGGATGCTGTGAAAGGGGGTAAGAATGCAGGCCCTCCAGCCCCGTCCACACCTGCTGAACAAACAAGATCCGCACAGCTCTGAGTAGCCCGCAGATGCCACCGCCCAGGAATGGGTTGTGGCAGCTTCAGAGAGGCATAAAGCTAGGAACGGGGTCACAACCATCTCTGCGTTCAGTTGTGAGGGACCCCTTCCAAGAGCAGGGGACTCTTGGGGCAAAGGCTCAGGTGGCTATCCCCTGCAGGGACTGGGTGGTCAAGGGTTCATTCCTCCGCTGCCAAAGCTTTTGACTCCCATGCCCTTGAGAGTAGGGTGGCATTACCTGGAGGAGAGGCTGGAAGTAGGTCCCCGTGCCCGTCCTCACTGGAAGAGGGTGGTGCGGGGTCCCTCTCACAGGCTGGGGGTGGCGGTGGTTGGCCTGAAAGCTCATCATTGCTGAGCTCCTGAATCAGTGGGCGCGGGGACTTGGAGTCTCTGCTTTGGGTCTCCAGACCCCCCTTTGCTGCTGCTTTGAGCATGTGTGCACAGGGTGTCTCAGCCTTCCTGGAGGTGTCCTTGGAGATCGCGAATATGTTTGAAAGGCTGCCTGTATACGTGCTGTCCAAGGCTGGCAGTGCGCTGTAGTCCAGTTCAGGGTCACTGTCATCACTCAGGCTCGAGATGGTTGTAATCTTTGGAAAGCACATCTGTTTAAAAAGAAAAAGATGTACTGCTTTCACAATAGTCGTTCTAAAATGCACAATGCTGATTCCACTTTTTTCTAGCACAAAATACTCTTTTGCTACATAGGAGAAAGGGCCCAGGGAGCAGAGCTCCCCGCTGGACAGCTGGGTCTCAGGATAGACACCCTGAGCCATTTCTGAGCCCCAGAGCCGTGGTGAGCTCCACAACCACCCCCACATTTTGTTCTCACTCTCCGTTGGGTCTGCACGCCGCCCACTCTGTTCTGGCTACACCTACGTGCCCCTGGGGCCCTGAATGGGCTCAGTCACTGCACCTCGGCCTCTGGCTGGCATGCACCTAACCCCTCAGAACAAAGGGGACTTAGCCCCTCAGAGGCCAGGCCCTATGGGAACTGTGGTCCATGTCTGTCCCTTCCTCAGTGATGAGGTCCTGCACACATTATGTCCCTATCCTTTCCTGTCCTGTGAGGCCTGGGTCTGGCACACACAGGTTTTCGGCATAGCTGGAGACAGGAGGGTCGGGTCAGATTGGGAGAACTCCCCATCGGGCCTCGTATACTCTTCCTTCCCCCTCCCTTCTCCTTTCCTTCCCTCTCTGTGTATCGCTATAGGATAAGATGGACATACACATACATCAGAAGGGCAGAAAAATGTCAGGTAACTGTATGAGTACATAGTGATTAAAAATCAGTGATAGCCCTGGCCAGTGTGGCTCAGTTGGTGGAGCATTGTCCTGTAAACCAAAAGGTCACAGGTTCAATTCCTGGTCAGGGCACATGCCTAGATTGTGGGTTCAGTCCCCAGCTGGGACACATACAAGAGGCAGCCAATCAATGTTTCTCGCTCGCATTGATGTTTCTCTTCTTTCTCTCTCCCCGCTCCCTCTAAAATTAATAACCATGTTCTTGGGTGAAGATAAAAATAATAAATATTAGTGATAAGATTCATTCAAGAAGACCCCAGTGGTTAATCATAAAACCTTAAAGAAGTAAGTAAGAGCCAGCAGCTCCATTTGCTTTGAAAAGTAACAATACAGGGGGCATGCAATTGTTTCGGCACAGAGGGTATTTTACTTTTGAATTAAGGGGATATACTTTGTAAATGACAAGACTGGAAGCGAAAGGGGAAATCATGCTGATTTGGGGAAACCTGTGTTATGGCCTTGTCTTGGTCCTGCAGAGATTCGCCTGTGTCCACATCTTCTAAGTCAGGCAGGTCCTGAAAGAGCAGATGAGCCCCGTCACCAGGAGGGCACGCACACTCTGGACGCTGGGGAGTGAGACAGGTGTCTGCATGCAGTCAAGGAAGCCGCAGTCACGTGCCAGTGAAGCATGGAGGGAAAATAGGGAATAACCCAAACCATGCGGGCAGCCCCTTGCACGCTCACCACACACACGCACGGGCTACTTCAAATATCTGGACCTGATCAATGAATGAGATTTGCAAGGTGTGACATGTTTGAAGAATTTCCACATCTTTCTCCCCTTGACTTTGTCGTTAGACATACAGCCAGGTTACCTGGGGAGAACGTGATGGGGCCCAAACCAAATGCACCTTATATGTACAAATTAGTCTCAGGATTCTATGTGGTGTAAAGTGAGCATATTTTGGACCTCCCCAATAGTAGAAGGGCTTTTGTGTTGTTCTTTGGTGTCTTTATCTCTAGCAACTGGTCCAGTGTGCAAGGCAGGCAGCACCGTGTGTGGTTGGATGTGTGAACTCTGGAACCAGACTGCCCGGGTTGGTATTCCTCCTCCGCTGTTGCCCAGCTGTGTAGCCATGGGCAGGTTGCTTAACCTGTTTCTCAATTTCCTCATCTGTAAAACGGGGATGAGAATAGTACCAACCTCTCAGAGTTATTGGAAGGGTAAATCAATCAATACAAGATGTATTTAGAACAGTGCCCAACAAAGAGTAAGAACAATAAGGGTTAGCTATTAGTTGTCCTGCATACAGTTGGTTTTCAAATGCTAGATATTAATTGCCTAGTTGTTGTTTCTTAGTATACGCAGGCCCAGAGAACTAGAAACCCACTCAGTTTGTCTTACTGAGCCACGTGAAGTTGTGAAGGTAGGAATGAAACACAGTTTAGAAATTCATCAGGGAAGTGGGCAGGGGCAAAGCCGCACCCGTGGGTTTAAATGGCGAGTGCTCACTCACGGGCAGAGGAGCAGGGCTGAGCAGAGGGAGCACCAGCTGCCCACTAGGCGTGAGGCTAGACGTGTGAGAAATGCCTCCTCCCTCCTTGCCTCACCAAACCCCAGTTCCTGGGGTGACTTCTCACGGTGCTCATTGCTGGGGCCAAAGCACTGAAGGCTCATCCGAACAGGAAGAGCTCCAGCAAGGAGAGGGGGCATGGGGCTGCGATCTATAATGAGGTCAGGCGGCCCCTCCCTGAACCACCATCAGGGCACCAGACACTGGACAGCCACATCGGGAAGCTGGAGCGGCCACAGGATGGGAAGAGGGCATCAGCCGCTTGCTGGGCAGCTATCCATAGATCAGAGGCCCTGATGATAAAATGTAACTTTCTCAACCATTAGGTATACGGTCGGCTGGACAGAATGGCCTAGCAGTGTAACTTTTGGGGGGGAAACAAATCAAGAGTGTTGTAGACATAGTTCAAGGGAAATCATTCCAGCTAGCACTTCACAGTCTTGAACCTGTACCTAACCCCAGGGAGGTCTTATCAAGATGCAGATTCAGATCAGTAGGTCTGGGCGGGGCCTGGGATTCTGCACTCGAACTAGCTCCCAGGTGATGCCAAGCCTGCTGGCCCAAGGACCACACTTAGGGGAGTGAGGCTTTTGAGGGCTGTATTGCATCACCTGTCTTACAGGTGGTAAAGCAGACACTGATCTCCACATGCAGCTATTCACACACCTCAATGAAGAGCTTCTTCTCTGTCTCCAGTGTAATAATGGTTTCCAAATCTTCATTTCCACCAAGTTTTGCACCTGATGCACCCTCGGTGGCCACAATCTGGGGCGCAGACTCTAAGGAACAACAACAAAGAGTTGTTAATCTTGGAGTTAGTTTTATACACAGTGCTCAGATCAACAAGGCCAAGGTCAAGGTGGATTCCAAGAGAAGAGGAAGGACAAAACCCTCTTGGATCTGAAAGGTCAGTCCCTGTGGCAGAAGCTGTGAGAACCCCTAAATAAGGATGGGGTTATAACTAAAAAGAAAGGAAAGGGAAAAGGAGAGAACTGCCCCCTTCTAGAGCCTAGAGATGACTTGGACAAGATGGAAGTGCCAGCCAGGAACCAATGCTGAATATGCAGGACACTTGGAAAAGGCATGATTGATGGTCTAGGAGAGCATCATTGAGTAAGGCAATGGCATCGAAGGCCAACTGGGGAGCTGGAGAAGAGGAAGCTGGAGAGCCAAGTTTCATAGCTCCGTCTGGACGGGCTGAACCTACCGCCTTCCTGGACGGTCTGTCCCCCAGGGCACACACCCCTCCCACTGCACAGGTGTTAGGGAGACCTGTTAAACCATCTCGGTGTTGGCTGGGGAATAAATATGGAATCCAGATGGGGTTCCTCTTTCTCCTCCAGACCCCCACTTTTCTTTCTTTTTAAAAAAGGTTTTGTTTTATTTTTAGAGAGAGGGGAAGGGAGGGAGGAAGAGAGGCAGAAAAACATCGATGTGAGAGAGAGAGAAACATTGGTTGCCTCTTGCATGCACCCTGACTGGGGACCAAACCCGCAACCCAGGCATGTGCCCTGGCCAGGAATTGAACCAGCGACATTTCACTTTCCAGGACAATGCCCACCCCTCGAGCCCCCACTTTTCGGTTGGTGCCCCCACTCTTCATGCTTCCCAAGGCTGTGTCTTTGGGTCCCATGCTCTGCTTTCTCATCAGTCTCCTGGCTCCAGTAGTCACACGACAGATTAACAGCCAACTTTCCCCACTGCACGTCAGCCAGCGTGTCCACCCAGAGCACTGGCCATGTCCAGCTTGGTTCAAAGAACCACTTCGGGGCACCAGTTCAGGGTAAAACATGGAAGGAGGCTGAGGGCCTCCATGGTTGCTCTTGAGGATGACCCCGGCCCACAGCACGCTCCACCATTGACTTGCCTTGAGACTTGGAACAAGTTACTTCACCTCTCTGAGCCTCAGTTTCCAACTCCAAAAATGCAGTGACGCCCCTGGCTCGTAAGGTTGTTGGGAAGGCCAAACAAGATGGCCTGTGAAGCTGTGGCCTTCCCTGAGGGCCACACCTGCCGGATCCACACAGAGCTGCCTTTGTCTCAGGCACCGGCGTCTGTTAATTACAGGTGCTGCAGTTAACCCGCTCCTTTGGGAATGTGCCCTTCGTTCAGTGAGGCAAAGGCTGGTTTCACTCACAGAAAACTCTGCTGCGGCTCCCAGGTGAGAAATTACGGGACAGGGACTGATTGGGCAGGAAACACGTATGTCAACACCCAAGTCTGCAGTTCTCCCAGGTCTCTCCCAGACAGTGGGGGCCTGCATTCGGGGGAACTTCTGTCTGGGCCAGACCAGCTGGAGTCCCCAAGCAGACTTCAGATTCTTCATGGGCTGAGGACAGAGCGCCCCCTGCCTCCCAGGCCCTGTGGACCGCACAAGTTGCAGGTCTGGCTCATCCTCGCCAATGCCACAGTGACAGGACGGCGTCCATACAAGACCTTGGTTTATCTGTCAGCCGGCAGGACCCAGGGGCCTTGGCTAGAACCTGCTGGGGTTCCTTTTTCTCGATCTGCCTTGTCCCCGATGGCAGCCAGAGCCACAGATGCCTACTGAGTGCTTACAAGGTGGCCAGTACTCCTGAGGAACCGAATGTTTGATTTTTAATGTTATTTCATTGGTTTTTTAAATGTATTTTTATTGTGTGTTTTTCATTACCATGTATCCCCGTTATACCCTCTTTTACCTCCACCTACCACCCTCCCCTCCTGCGATACGATTGCTTTTATTTTTAATTAAATGTAAAAGCTCAAGCAGTATTAAAGAACTCGCTCCTTTTAGCAGGACGGCCTTTCGCTCTGCGGAAAAGTTGGCCTCCGGATGGTGATGCGCTGTGTGGGTGTCCGACGCCTACTGGATTCCAAGACTTGGTGCTCCCCCACACCCGAGTATCTCCTTAGTAATTCTATGTTGATTTAAATGACTAAATTTTAGATATACTGGGCTAGATAAACTCTGTTGTTCAGGTTTCCCCATTTCTTTTTGCCTCGTTTAGTGTGGCTACTAGAGAACATAGTCCTGGCTCCTGTTACGTTTCTGTGAGCAGCACCGCCCTAGACGACGAGACGAGAGATGACCTGTGCCCTTCGTCTGACAGAAACAGCGACCGGAAGTGGAGACCTGCCCCTGACCCACAGACATGTGCTCGTGACTCCGAGGCTGCGATTCCAGGAGTGCTGCCCTGAGCCAGCACCTGTGCTGTTTTGATCACATTACCTTCCCAGGTGGCTCCCAGAGTGGCTGGCCTGGGGGCCTCAGCTGGGAGCACCCCTCCCGGACCCTGGTCTTCGATCTCTGCATTGACATCTGCGGGCAGCTCCTCTGGGAGACTCGACTTTTCTGGGAAGAGCTCATCCTTGGCCTCGAAGCTCTCCTTGACAAACAGCTCCATTTTCTGCTGCCTTTCTCCATCCTCACGAGGCTCTCCCTTCCCTTCCTCACCGACACCCACGGTCTCCGTCTCCTCTGGTGCTGGCACCTTCCCTGGACAAGAAAAGTCTAAAGGTGGACAGGGAAATGTCCTGGGAGGACAAGGGTGTCTGCAGGCCACTTGGGGACATGCAGTGAACTGCTGAGTGAGCCCAGGGAACTGTCAGGGACCAGCGAAGAATTGCCCGTGGGGGTGTTCATTGCTTTCTATTACTGCTAAATGAATAGCGCTAAATGTCTCTTAGCTCCTCCATCTGATGCAACCAGGCACAGCCATTAAGAAAACAATGCAGGGAGTTGGGAGATGTGCGTGGAAGCACACGGGTGTAAGGGCACGATGGATGGCTACCTTTACTTTCAGATGGCTCAGCAGAACAGGAAAGTGTGCGCATGTGAAAATGTTAAAAACTCTCTGACCTAAAGATACAATATAGCGGTTCATTCTACTATTCTTAAGCTTTCCTGCAAATTTAAAAAATAGTCAAATAAAAAGTTGAGGAAAGAAAAATCATGCTAGAAAGTCTATTTTATGGAAAATATATTATGCTAATTCAAAAAAGTAGGCAGAGAGCAATATAATTATGCCACTTTTCTACAAAATACATATGTGTTACACTCCTGGGAAAAGCCAGGAAACACCCACACTAAATATGGGTTGATTCTTGCGGCAATTATGTTATTCCTGTGATTTTCCACATGCAGTGTGTTCACTTTTTGTACTTAGGTGAAAAACAGCAGATGTTACTAAAAAATGTACACGGAGACTCTTGCTTCTCCACGGTACAGGACGAGGAAGGGGCTTCTTATTAATTAAGGTGCCCTGAGCACCATGGCCAGGACCCTGTGGGCTTGTGTCAAGGTTGGACCCAGACCCACCCAGGACTTGCGTGCTCACTAGAAGCCTCTATCAAGTGCTGGCCAGGGGCATCGGGTGTGGTCCACGATAAATAAACAAATAAATAACCCCCACCAAATCCCAGAGATGAAGGACCTCGAGTTTGGCAGCGCGAATTTCGGACCCCAGCGGAGCTCTGGGTGCCGTCAGGGCGCGATGCATACCTTTCTCCCGACTTTCCCTCTGCAGCTTTCTCTCTGCGGCCCGCTGCTTGATCCTCGCCAAGGCCTCGATGCTGTCTGTGATCTTCTTCCTTTCTCTGCTCTCCCACTGCTGCCTCTCCTCCTTCGCAGCTGCATACCCGCCCCTCGCCCAGGCCTCTGCACAAGCTCTGTTTAGAAGGGTTTTTAAAAAGAAACAGAAACCAGGGAGGTTTGAATGTTCACAGGTTAGAGGTAAATCCAGAACATACACTGTCTGACTAGGCTTGTTCATATTCCCCCAAGTCAAACCGAAGCCACACAGGACACGGGACCGTAAGAACCGCAGTTAACATTTGCACATTTTACTCTTTCAAGTCAAATGGTTTGCAAGTTGTCCAGATATGATACTGAAAGCATGAGTGACAAAAAAAAAATAGGGATGTTTTTCTTCATCAACATTAAAAATGTTTGCAATGCAAAGAATACCATAAAGTAAAAATACAACCCACAGAATAAGAGAATATATTTGTAAAATCATATACCTGATAAGAGACTTGTACCTAGAATATATAAAGGAATTTACAACTCATTAATAAAAAGACAACAACATTTAAATATGGGCAAAGGTTAAAAGAATTAGAAGAAAAGCCACAGACTGGGAGAATATATTTGCAAGAAAGATAACTGAATAAGGTCTTGTATCTAAGACACAAAGATACAAAAGATATCTTACCAAGATAAAAAGATACAAAGAGCTAATTAAACTTCAAAACTTAAAAAAAGGAGGAAGAAAAGGATCTGGACACCTCACCAAAAAAGATGTATAGTCGGTAAATAAACATATGAGAAGATGTTCAGTTTCATATGAGATTACAGAAATGCAAATTAAAACAAGACACCACAACACACCATTAGAACAGCTAAAATCCCAAACCCCAGACGTTAGTGAGGACGCCGAGCCACAGGAGCTCCCGTTCACTGCCGGCGAGGCTGCAGGACAGCGCAGCAGCCACTTTGGACAGCAGCGTGGGAGTGGCAAAGCTAATCACGGTTTGCCATATAATCCAGTGATCATCCTCCTAAGTACTTACCCAAATGAGTCGAAAACAAATGTCCACACAAAACCTGCACACAAATATTCACAGCACCACTAGTCACAAGAGCCGTAAAGTGGAAACAACCCAAGTGTCCCTTAACTGAAGGATAAATAAAATGTGGCATATCCAAATAGAATATTTGGCAACATTGTTTTGGAATGAATTAGTGACCCCTGCTGCAATGTGGATGAACCTTGGAGACATTACACTAAGTAAATGAAGCTGATCAAAAAAGACCACACACTATACGATTCCCTTATAGGAAACGTCTAGAATAGGTAAACCTATAGAGATGGAAAGTAGGCTTGTGATTGCCAAGAGCTGGGAGAGGGGGAATGGGGAGTGACTGCTAATGAATAAGGCCTCCTTTTAGGGGAATAGGAATATTCTAGAACTGATTGTGGTGGTGTGACTATACTAAAAACTACTGAATTGTACACCTTCAATGGGAGAACTGTTCTGGGGAATTGTACACCTTAAATGGGAGAACTGTTCTGAGGGTACATTACGGCAGGTGACATAGGAGATGACATTGCCCTCTGTCAGTGCTGCCCTTTAATAGGGACAGACAGACCCTAAACAGGGGCACAAGGGTGTCAGAGGCTGTTGTGTCCTAAGAAAAGAAATCAGGCTGAAAAGACAGCAGGAGGAAAAGGTGCTACCTAGACAGGGCAGTGGGTCACGGAGATCTCAATAGGATGCTGGGTGAGCAGGCACCTGCCAGCCCCTGTGATGCGCACCCCAGGCAGAGAGAAGAGCACGTGCCCAGCGTGGACCAGCCCGTGAGTGGTGGAACTAGGGTTCAGACCCAGAAGGACTCGGTGAATCCGAGTCCTTCAATGGAGCTGTGCTACGCTCCATTACCCATTACCCTTGGGAAATGTTTTACAATGTTGTTCTGCAAGGACAATGAGACGGAGGGTCTGAATCCTCAGGGTAATGGGTAATGGGTCTCATTGTGAAGGGCTTGCCTGATATCCCTGTTCACACTTTCTAGTGGGCCAGTGCTGCCCCAGGGTGGGGCTCAGCATCTGCAGCAACGGCCAAGCCCGCTGGCTCACTCCTTGGGGCCTGGTATCTGCTCAAGTCCCATAGGGACTCATGAGGACCCTGTGGTTGGTATTGTCCCCATTTTCCAGATGAGAAACTTAAGGCTTGGGAGGTTAGTGCGTCCACCTAAGGGGACAGAACTCTTGGCTGCAGAACTGGCCTTTCGGGTCAGCACGCAGGTTCCACTTGCCGCGCCCCGTCACCGCCAGGGCTGGGGACCTGGGGCATGGGGGCACCTGTGCCAGCTTCTCAGAGGCAGGTCTGCTTGTTTTCTCATCCAATTGGGAGCGGAGGCTCTCATTTCTACTCGAAGTGGTTGTTAGGTTGACTTAAATTTGTGACTTCAAAAACATATTACCAGCTACATTTCTTTTTAAATGTTGCATCACTTAAAATTCAGATTTCACTTCCCTTCAAGCTATGTGACCAAGGTTTTATTCTAAATTAGAATGAATAGTGATCTCAATTAAAAACACTGATACGACAGTGACAATACACATGGCTGTCCTGGGTTTATTATCCTTAATATAAAAAGAGTTCTTATGAATCAATAAGAAAAGCCCTCCCAGAATAAAGGCAACTGGGAGGCAATCATGAACGGAATACTCAGACGGGAGAAAACATGTTTGACAAAGATGGAAAATGTAAGCAACCTTGTCTGTTATCCAAAAATGCAAATTTGAAAGGACACACCATCGTTACTCATCAATTCACCTAGCCAAGATTTCTTTTACATGGCAATGTCTGGTGAGGCTATAAATTGTTACAAACTTTCTAGAACACAATTAGAAAACACGAGCACCTTTAAAAAGGCTCGGATCACATTCTTTGCTCCAACAGTGCAACTCCTTAAATTCCATACTAAGGAAATAATCAGCAATGAGGTCAGAGACATAGATACAATCATATTTATCGAAGGATTATTTCTGAAAACCTATGGATAAATGTTCAAAAATAGAGAATGTTCTATTACGAATAATTGTATAGCCATTAAACCCATTTCTAAGAAACTTAATGATGGGCGAAAATGCCCCAAAATCAGAATGTTTTAGAAGTTTAACAAGCAGGCTCAACTATTACGTATTACATTGTGATCAAAAGGCTCTGTGCTCCCTTACCTGTCCTGTGGAAAAACCGGTCTGTCATCCAGGTACGTTAAGTGTTTTAGTCGAATGGTGACTGTCCTCCGATAATTGGGGATGTTCCGAATAACTGGGTTTCCCATCAAGTTCAGGACACGCTGTAAGCGAACAGGCCGAGCCAAGTTAATTACCAAAGAAAAGGGATGCGAGTTAACTCTTTAACGTGGGCTGCGCTCTAAGAATAAATAAAGAGGAAGTGGCCACCTCATGTTCGGATGACTGTGTCAGTGAAGCCAGAAGGGTGTCATTGTTTCGCGCCCTCGGAAGTGTCCTGACTCTGGGCGACCTTGGCCCCTCCGTCTCCTTGTCCTTGCAGAGCGCTGCAGAGCGCTCCCCGAGGCATTCTCCAAGGGCGGCGATCACGCGTGTTCTGCTCACACAATCTCTCAGAAGGGAATTTATCTCAGTCTAATGGATTGCTTTTCTCCTTCCCAGCCGGGACCCATTTTAAGAAAAGTACACGGTGGCTTGACAGATAAGACGCAGTGACTGAGGGGGAAGGGTGGCAGGGGCCCGCCGATCTCCTGCGAGGGCCTCTCTTGCCAGGCCCACAGGTCTCCGGGATGTCTTGTTGGCATCGTGGATGAGAAAGAATTACGCAGGGACAGCACGCCGTCCCCCATCTTCAAATACTGTCACCTCCCCTTCTGCCCATGGACCTCAAAGAAGGCGAGCCCGTAAGGAGACGTGTGGGTGGGCCATTTAAAACTCGTGAAACTGATGAAATGTTTTTCATATCTAAAATATGAAAATATATTTTTTGTGCTTGGTGAAAATATACTGTGAACTGGTTAGCTTAGCCTTTCCCTAATTCCGTTCTCACACTGCCTTCACTGTACTTGTCCTGTTTTCGAGTGACCTGTCCTGCAGGGTGGGCTGGTGGCAGCGCTGCGCTCCGGGCGCAGGCACTCGAGGGGCGCACAGGCTGTGGGGAGTTGTAGAGCAACCATAAAACAAACTGTAAGGCAGACCGCTCTCGGTAGGGGCATCAGATACTGAGGCCCCAGCCCCCAGGACCTTTAATGTGACTGTATCGGGAGATGGGGCCCTTAAGAGGTAAATTCAGAGTAAATGTGGTCACGGCAGTGGGCCCTAATCCAATATGACTGGTGTGCTTATAAAGAGAAGAGATTAGGGCACAGGCAGGCACAGAGGAAAGACCGTGTGAAAACCACGGGGGAAAGACAGCCAGAGACGGAGGCCTCAGAATAAAACTAACCTCGCTGATCTCCTGATCTTGGACTTCTAATCTCTAGAGTTAGGAGAAAATTAATTTCTGTTGTTTAAGCCCCAAGCCTGTGGTAATCTGTTATGGCAGCTAGTGAGACAAAAACATTATGATATAATACAGCTTTATATTTTCACCATGTGCTAGCAATTCTAAACTAGTCCTTCATGAGAGTATTCTCTGCAGATTATTCCTGAACTATTTTTTGATTGACTCACCTTTTCCTTATTTATTGATGCCCTAAGCAGTAAACAGTGAACTTGAGGGCTTTGTGTGCTATTTTAAATATTTTTTCCAAGGACAAATGGCAACACACATACCCTGAAAAGCAAGGACGCCATCAAAAGCCAGTGGGGTTGAGTTAAAGGGATACAGGTGCCACCTGGAGGGGTTGTCACGGACCAGAAGATGGGGCCATTTGAGCACCCAAAATTAAAATCACAGCAAGGGTTAAAATCATATCAGATAGTGTATGTAAAAAGCCATGAGTTTGCAACGATACTGAAAAAAGAAAAACCCTTTACTGGCACCATTAATTTGTTGCTGGCTTCTTGACTCACTTTTCTGAAAATCCATCAGTTAAAAGAAAAAAGAAGCAGACATTTCCCCCAGCCTTTTCTGTGTGAACTGTTACCAGGATGGTTCTGACGGCACAGAGTCGATGACGCCCTTCTGGCTCCGCTGACCAAGTCACATCACAGCCATTTTGTAGTTGATGGGAGAAAGTTCTTTGTAGAAGCATTCGAGCTAATAAATGCAGATGGAATAAGAGAAGTGGAAAGTGGCCACCATGCAACTCCTAATGGAACAGGGCACCTAGGCCACGCCCATCAGTGGGGCCTTTATGATGGCTTGGTCAGGCTGACAATACCCGAACCCATGAATCAATTCTAAAGCTACAAAAAAAGAGATCACCGGGTATGACATGCCCCATGGTGCCGTACAACAGTGTACCTCAAAGCCAGATATTCAGCCTGGACCTGATGAAGCCTCTGGCCCCATTATCATTCTGCAAGGAATACTGGGAAGAGCAGTGCATGTTACATGACACCATGAGGACGCAATCAACTGAGTCCGGAATGTGGCACACTGCCAGGGGAAGGACCCAGTTTCTTTGGCAGATTAATCGGGAGGGGGGAAATAGAGAAGGGGAACAGTGAGAGAGCAGGAGATTTGAGAGACAAATAATGCAAATGTGATGTGTGCATCTGGTTTGAATTTAAACAACCGAATGATCAAAAAATGCATTTTTAGACAAATGGGAAAACTTGAACATGCTCTGCACATTAAATGTAGTTATTACCATACTTCAGATATAATGACAGTACATTGTGCTAAAAAAAGGTCACACACTAAAATATTTGTGGGGGAAATGATGTAGCACCTGGCATTTAAGATACTCCAGCTAAAAATACATAGAGAAAAAGAGTATGAAGGGAGGGAGAGAAGAAGGAAGAGAGGGAGGAAAAGGAGAGGAGAAGAGATTTACAATCTAAAGAAAGTTAAAATATGCAAGTTTTGTGTGTTTTACCAAATCAGGCATGGTCTCCAGAACACTCAGGATTTCCGGGTCACTCAGCTTATTGTGGGAAAGATCAAGGACGCAAAGTTTCAAACACTCCTTCAGATGCTGAATGTCTTCCACCGTCTCTACGTGATTGTGGGCTATCTGGAGCGTGTTCAGGACTGGCAGGCAGGCTGGAAGATGAGGGCAGCAGGGGTAAACAACAAAGGTATACAAATGTTTTTGCCCGTAGCATAAAATTGTAGAGCCTCCCCCAGGGGAAAGCAGTGGACATAATAGCATTTAGAAAGACCCGGCATGGGGCATCCTCACAGAGGTTTTCAATGGTCTTGATGTAATTGTTGCTCAGGTTAAGAGCGTCCAGTTTCTGCAGAGGTTCTAGGTTCTCGATTTTATGCAGCAAGTTCACTTGCAAGAAGAGGCAACGCAATTCGGTGAGGGCTTCCAGGTTTTCGATCTTCTGTATCCCATTGCACTCCAGCCAGAGACAACGCAGCCCCGTGTACTCTTCCAAGTTCTCAATGCGATCGAAACCTAGCAAGAACGGGGTGTTGATGAAGCTCCTCCATGCACACGAGAGAGACAAGAGTCACTCTTATTTTTGCCTACCCGCCTAGCATCCACACCTCCTTCCTCTGGTGATGGTACTGCTACTTTGGTTTGAGGAACATCCCTCTTTGACGCTACCCCATGGCTCTCAGAGTCACCATGGTTCATTCTAGGCTGGTCGTGCTTAGTTAGATAAGCAGGGCCAACCTGGATGAATCCTGGGGCATGTGGCTGGCTCCACTGGAAAAAGTCAGTCTTTATGTGGGAGAGGCCAGCTTGGCAAGGGGGCGCCTATCGCAACAGCAGCCACCTTCCCTTCATGGGTGAAGGTGAGGATTGACTTACCTGAAATGAATCAGAGGAAATGAGGGTCAAGAAAAGGAGAGAGAGAACCTCATGGAGATACATTATGAGCACCAGGATGGAGGTAAGCCTGAAGCTAGTGCAAACTGGGTCTTGTTTTAATTCATTTTTCAGTTTTATGAACCAAATTGGAAGTTAGCAAAATAAACAGTTGACAGGTTGACTGCAACCTCATGAGAGAACCACCCAGCTAAGTCATCCCCAGATTCCTGGCCCTGGGAAACACTGTGAGATGATAAATTTAGGTGTCTAAGCTTGGGGGGAGTTGGCATGCCGCACTAGGTAGCTGGGCCCATCTCTCTCCCTGCCCTTCTACTTTTCTGACTCCCACTTGGTCTAACTCACTGGGTCCTACTTCTTAAATATCAGTCCCCTGGGATCTGCCTTCTTAAGTCATCTCCTCGCCGCTACCCCTGGACACTGGGTGGAGAACTTTGAAGGGGACAACGTGGAGGTGAGGAGACTAGTCATTTCAAACCGTTAAGGGATTTGTGCTGCTGGGGCCCTTCCCGAAGCCCCCCCTGGCCTGGCACCCCTCATGGGGGCTGCACCAGGACACCAAAGGCATCCTCACCGTGTCCACCGCTGTGTCTCTAGCACTGGGCAGTGCCAGGCACACAGGCAGCTCTCAGCAAACACTTACTAAATAAACAGAAAACTGATGAGGCAGGTGGCTGTCTGCCATCCACGCTGGCTGGGAATTAGCACTCTTTCTCATCACAAGGATTAGCCCTGTCTATGAACCCAAACTTCAGTTTATATATGAGATGGGCACCAGCCCTGAGCCCTTGGGAATGTCATTGCTTATACCTCTCCATTCTGAAAGGCACCCCATGACCCTCATCCTTCGTTTTCTATGCCAGTCTTCAATCCTTCACAGCGTATCTCACCCAAGCCCAAAGCATTTACAACTAGTTTTTGGCTTGAAAATCATTAAGTCTTTGGAAAACTTATGTAAAAGATACCAATGTGTCTTCTCTGTATCCACAGATTAAGTGACTTTATAAACTTGAAGGTAAGGCTTTTTCTTCAAAGAAATATTATTTATTGCTCTTCCCTAAGTCTCCACTAAATTCTGAAATTTCTACTTAAATATAGTTTGAGAACTCCACATGATCCCTGCAAGTAATTTTAAAAAAGATTTTATTTATTCATTTTTAGAGAGAAGGGAAGAGAAGGAGAAAGAAAAGGAGAGAAATATCAATGTTGCCTCTCATGTACCCCATACTGGGGACCTGGCCTGCAACCCAGGCATGTGCCCTAACTGGGAATTGAACCAGTGACCCTTTGGTTTGCAGCCTGCGCTCAGTCCACTGAGCTACACCAGCCAGGCCCTGCAAGTAATTTTTTTATACCAGCAGTATCTTTCTGCCCAACTGAGACACCTCCTCTACCAGGTCTTTACCTTTAAAGTGTAAATACAGCGTATCATTCAATGCTGGGGTAATATAAAGCTTGTGTTGCTTGCAGAGTTTTCGCAGAAAACTTTTAGTCATTCTGTTCAGTGAAAAACATGAACAAGAAAGTTATTTGAGTTTGTCAGCTCTGAAACATATTCCAAAAATTCTTTACCACATCCTTTCCTTCCCCCAAATCCACAAGACCCTATATGCCTGATAACTATTTTAAATCCTTCATTTTTTTAAACAGCTTTCAAGTACTTATCTAATACTGGTACTTTCAGCATCTTAAAAAATTGCAATATATGTTCTAATAAAAATACTTTTAATAGCGTCATCAAGAACTACTGATGTTTCTCTCTCCAGGTCTGGCATTCAAGTTTAGCAGATTGTGGGTAATAGTCGTGCCACAGAGGCCGGCCGGCCTGCCTCCACGCCCACAGACACCAGGCTGTTTAAACTCCACGAGCCTCACTTCCTAACGGTGCAGTGGGGTGGTGACGCCCTCCACCTTCCTTGGTAAACATGTGCTGTGACAGGCAGCACCATGCCCACGTACCTGGGGCCATGATCTTCCTCGTCATTTCTTTGGTGAGCTAAGCAACTGTCTGACCCGCTGTCACCACTCTGTTTCCTCTCGCTTTTGTTGGATGTGTCAGAAGGACTCGCACATGTTTCCTTAGGATCATTAAATTCTGTAAAATTAAGAGAGTGGTTCTATGGGGATCAAGACATATATTTAAAAGTCCCCTCAATTTCAACTTGATTAATAGTATGAAACACCAGTACTCTCTAGATATATAAACATTTTTAAAGGTCTGTGGAAATTTTGCTTCTAGGTAGGTCCTCTGTGCAAGCTCTTATACAGGTGCACAAGGAGATGTGTACAAAGACATTCATTTCTGCATTATTTGTAACAGCCCCAAACTGTTAATGGTGAAAATGTCCACCCATAGGAACTAGTTAAATAAAGAAATGGATTATTATTCTGCCTTGGAAAAGAATGCAGTGGCACTACATCCCCAATATGGCTAATTCTCTCCTCTCTCTCTCTCTCTCGATATTTATGTCTCTCTCTTGAGAGAGAGAGAGAGACAGTGATGGAAAGAATCCATCCAAAATTATAGAGGAGAAAGGAATGGGACTAAGATGACAGGGCATCAGATTTATTTAACTATATGGTGATGTAAGATGATTTGACTTTGGGTGTTGGGCACACAATGCAATATACAGATCATGTATCATAGAAATGTACACTTGAAACCTATATGATCTTATTTACCAATGTCAGCCCGATAAACTTAATAAAAATTTATCTGAAAAACACCTTAAGTGAATATGATAACATTAGTAATCATTTTCAGTTCTTAGTGGTGATACATGGGTGTTTGGTATAATGTTCTCTGTTCTTTTCAAAAAGCTCTCAAAAGAAAAAAAAAAAAATAGGAACCAAAATAGTGGAGATGAGCACATTCAAATGCACTTAATCTTAAGGGTTGCTGGCTTCTGCGCTGTGTGTATTTGTGAGGCCTATTCAATGAGACTCTCCCCTCCTTATGTGGAAATGGGTGTTACACTTCCCCATTTCCCACTGCATACAAGGCCCAGTCACAAGAAACACCAGATAAAGGTTTGTGAAATAAATAATAGGTGCTTAAAATACATAATAATACTTGATTATATGAATAACAAGAGCTATCGCATTAATTTGTAATTATCCCTGCTTGCGGATGAGGAGACTGCTCCACAGAGAGGTTAAGCTCTGGGCCAACGGCCGTAAAGCTGGCCAATTGCAGAGCTGCAATCTGAACCCGGGGCCAACGGCTTTCCGCAGAGCAACATGGCTTTGCAATAGCTCCTCACACAGGGCTTGCCTGGACAGTTGATGCTCAAGGTATACTTGTTGACTGGGTTCAAAAGTGAAACATAAATCTAGTCGTTTCTTTATCTAGTCACTAAAAGGTTTCCCGTAGGGCCCTAAGTCAAGTGGGAGCATAGGCTGAAATCTCTCTTCTATGCCCATTGGGAAACTGGCAAAGAGTCACCTGCTGACCCCAGAACGTCCAGCTCTTCATTCACTTTCTCTATCATGAATTCAATTAAGATGTCCTGTCCTGGCATCTTTTGATCCTACATGGTGATAGTAACAAACAGGGAAAGGGTGTGTTGGGTAAGGACTTGGGCTCCGGAGTCAAGCTGTCTAGGCCTGGGTCTGTTCTGTTATTGACTGGCTG
This sequence comes from Carollia perspicillata, assembly GCA_004027735.1. Lineage (NCBI taxonomy): Eukaryota > Metazoa > Chordata > Mammalia > Chiroptera > Phyllostomidae > Carollia > Carollia perspicillata. The sequence continues at coordinate 674 of PVKM010027270.1, read as the reverse complement.
AGGGTAAGCTCTTTGAAGCGAGTTCTATAACCTTTTAAAGTCCCAGTTTCCTCATCTGTATGAAGTGGAGGGAGCAGGGACTACCACAGTGGGCGAGTGTACGTCTCAAACGCAGTGAGCGCTTGGCACGCATCCTTTAATAAGTGGACTGCTATTGCTATTATTATTGTTATTGCTGGCTGTGAAGATCAGGTATGTGGTGTTGCGCGCAGCCCGTTGCCCCCCTCGCCTCCCTGGGGCGGCGTCAGCACCTTCCTTGAGGCCGCCTTGGCCTGCGTTCCCGTGGTCACCTGCAGACTCCTCCACACCTGGCACCACACCCGGCTTCTGCGCGCCGTCCTGTTTCTCTACCCCGTCCTCCGTGGTCTCCGAGACCTCAGGGTGCATGCTTACTCCGGGAACACCAAACACCCCGTAGCAATGAGGAGCCCCGTTTCGCTGGGTAGGTGCTGCCCCTAGCCGAGCCAGGGAGGTCCGACTTTCCCTCGCACCCAACCACCAGCGCACGCGTCTTCTGCGGCCCAACGCTTTCTTGGTCTCCACGGCAACCGCTGCAACCGCGCAGTCCGACAGACCCCGCGCGTCGAGACGCCAGGGGCGGGCCTCACAACGGCTCCGCCTACGGGCGCCAGCGCGGGTCACGTGGGGGCGCGGCCCTTGGCAGCTGCGGCGGC
>PVKM010027269.1:0-18855 GCA_004027735.1 Carollia perspicillata | reverse complement strand
CGGGGAGGAGGGGCTTGTCTCCCGTTGCATTCCTCCAGTTCCGAAGATGGAGCTGAACACAATAAAACAGGATGTTTAGAGCCTTTAGGGCCCGAGGACTGTCCAGGCTCCAGGGCATGTGCTGCCTGCAGGAAGCAGAATATCTGGTGCTCAAGCTTACTCTCTCCCCACAGAAGGCTACATGGGTTAGAATGTCCAGGGCTCCCCAGAAACCAGCCTCTCTCAGGTGTGCATAGTGTCAATATTTTACATGTAGTTTAAGGGATTCAAAAACTTCCAGAAACCAATGCATTAATAGGCACCAAGTTAAAAGTCTTTTTTAGGTATAATTGTTGATTTATTGAAATTAATTTCTAAATGCTGTCTTCTCCAGGATAAATACTGGTTGTATTTATTTAAAATTTAAATAAGGTGTCTATGATATATTTATTTTCTATATCCATACATAATATTTAAGCACAGAGGGTTTTGTTGTTGTTGTTATTTTTATTTTTAACACTTTTATTTTATTTTAATTTCTTTATTACATTTTTATTACCATTTAGTCCTCTTATACTCCCCTGTCCCCCACAATCACCACATTGCTGTCCATGTCCATGAATCCTTTTTCCTTTTTGCTCAATTCCTCCACCCTTCCCCCTCCTTAGCTGTCATCTGATTTCACTTACATGTGGAATCCAATGAACAAAATGAACTAACAAACAAAATAGAGACAGACTCATTTTGTTTCATTTTTAAAGAGAAGCAGCATGATAGAGGATGGCAACCACTCACTTGAAGGACCTTTCCCGGAATCTGCCTTCAAGTCCCGAATCTGCAAAGTCATTTTACCAATTTGGTTCACCCTGTGCTAATGAGGAATAACTTTCAAGCAATCTCTGCAGCCCTACTTCCCACCCACTGAGGTTAGGACCAAATGTAAAAGTGCTTCAGAAAGATTAGAGTGCTATTAAAATGTAGGAAATGTTGGTTGCAATAAGTTCATTATGCTCGTTTCTGGGAAAATAAGCTCTTAAGGCCAGAAAAATCTAATGCTAAATACTCAACACAGAAGAGGCAAACCAATAATAAAAGCATGAGTTTTTCACAGTCACTTCGAGTTGGCATAAGTGGTTGTGTGTGTTGCTTTGCTGAAAATTCAGTGATAGGCCCCCAATCAGCAACAATCTTCCATAAACTTCTACACTAGCTTCTTCTGTAGTCTCAACCCAATGACTAGAGGTGCTGGATCTGAGGTACCTCTGCAAGCCCCACCCCAACTCACCCATGCCAGGACTGGCTAATAGACATGCTGTCTATGGTCTAAGTCTCATAAAACCTTAATTCATAACCCTCACAGACGTTCTGCCTCTCTAATTGAATTCTGATAGGGGTGTGTGTGTGTGTGTGTGTGTGTGTGTGTGTGTGTCTGCACTTGCCACTTACGCAGCCTAACTCTGCCTCAGAAAACAGGTCTTCAACGTCTGGCACAGCCAACCTCCACACCCCCTCCTCCCTGACTGCTCCTTGGCGAATGGACTATGAGAACATAATGCTGTGGTTGACCACAATGAACGCATGCCTCGGAGCTTACAAGAAGTGCTCAGCTGTGGTTTTCCTGGTCTGAATCAGAGGGTCATCTTTCAGGATCTACTTTTTCCTGGTACAATGGCCCCAATCAAAACCCCAGAGCCTATGAGAACAAGAGAGTCCTAGTGAAAGTGGCCAAGTAGCCATTGCTATAGCTTAGAGCTCCAGCGATGATTCGTTTTCCCCATGAGCTTGTGTGGAAACCTGCAGCATGGAATAAACTCAGCGACCAGGAGTTCGAAGATCAAGATCACCACTATAGGACGCATGCTCACTTCACATCTCTGTGCCTTAAGCTTCCTGTCTTTGAAAGACAGCTAAGCATATTCAGTACATGGGTTTGTAGGAGTGACCATCTTTCATGAATAATAAAATTTCATATAAATATATAAAGCATATTATAAATGAATTGTAACACACATCCAAATCAAAGTTCAATCAAGGAAGCAAAAACCCTATGAGGATTATGGAATCAGAATTTAAAAGAATTAGACTTTAGACAGCTGGTCTATACTAGTTAGCCCTGGCATGAGTAAGTCGGAGCTTGCCAGGGCATCTTGGAGCCAGCACACTTAGCTGTTTGATTGGGACTATGAAGGAGGCTAGTGTAGTGCAGAAAATCTGAGGAAGGTCCTTAGCTCTTCATAGATCCAGCTCTGCACATTTGCAGCAAAGTGTATAGTGGTAGAGAAGGGTTGCAATAGTCTGCAGAACTGGCTATCAGAAAGTGGACCTGGTGACCAGCAGAATGAGATTTGACTCCAATTCTTAAGTGTTGGAAATGTGTGTGTTGGTGCTATCAGCCCAGCAACACTGCTATGTGCTAAGTAATCTCTAGTAGTGGCCCCAAAGCATTCCCCCAAATCCAGTTTGGTGGATAGTCACACACACACAAAACACAGAATTTTCTAGTTGAAAAAATACTTCCTAACATCAAAAGAGAAACATTTAAACTAGAAATGTATATATATATTTATATTTACATTTACATTTACATTTACATTTATATTTATATTTATATTTATATTTATATTTATATTCTAATTGGATGGTGAGGGATGGAAGTTAAAATAAGAATTTAAGAATTGTCCTGGCTGGTGTGGCTCAGTGGATTGAGCGCAGGCTGAGGACCAAAGGGTCACCAGTTAGATTCCCAGTCAGGGCACATGCCTGGGTTGCAGGCCAGGTCTTCAGTGGTGGTCACACAAGAGGCAACCACACATTGATATTTCTCTCCCTCTCTTCCTGCCTCCCTTCCCCCTCTCTAAAAATAAATAAATTTAAAAAATTTTTTAAAGAATTGAAGAACTTAAGCAAGAATATGTTCCAAATATTTCAGATATTTCATATTTAATCATGCATCTTACATAGCATTGCCTCATTTTGTATTTATAGCAATCTTAGAAAATATGTATTTATATTCATATTTTAAAGATGAAGAAAGAAGCTCAGACAAGTTAATTTACTTTCTGAGTATGTAACTCAGGTTAAGTAAAACAATCTCTTATTAATGCTAATTTTGAACATCTTTATTAACCGAAAGAGACCATACAACTAATTTTAAAACTGGCTTGAGAAATTGCCCATCTCTTAAAGGTGTGGGATGTGTCTACTGGATAATACCTTCGTATCCAATGTCCAGGAAGTGATCAATGTATTTGTTGATCTCGAATGAGAATGGTTTCTAAGTGGAGGCATCATGTGACCCATTTGCTTTGTTCTGGAAATATTCCTCACTCTCTAAATTCTATTTACAGAGATGAAACCCAGACTGGAATGCATATGACTAGGCTCCAAACTAAGCTTGGGTCTGCAGAACCTAAAGTGTGGGCCATCTAAAAGCCAGAACATATTGCTCTGATAACATGTTATTATGTTGTGTAAACTCTTGTTTTGTTTTGTTTTGTTTTATTGTGTTTTGGGAAAGTGCATGAACTTTTGACACATAAAAGCACATAGCTGTTAGGTGCCTGGTGTCAACATTTAGTCTGAAAGATATTTTTGTACACAACAAATCTTTGGAATTCTTCCCCCAAAGGAGGAAAATCCCCAGTTTTTTTTCCTAATAAATCCAGAATGGTCCATCTGCAAATCCAAGCACAATCCATTTTCTGGTTCAGCAAGGATGCAAAAGTTGTTGATGCTTTCCTTGATATGATCTTACCTTCACTATTAACCTTATTTCTCCAGTTCAGACATGTGCATACACACACCCCCTGCACACACACACACACTACTCTGGGTCTTAAGAGGAATATAGAAAATGTAGCAGCTGTGCTCAGCTTCTACTTTTAGAGGTTAGGGCCTTGTTAGAAAAAATAAGAGAAGCAAACATTAATGACTAACCACACAGATAAGATAATCAGGCACCAATTGCAAGATTGGGTGTAGGTCTTGTCAGATTTAAGAAGAGCAAATGAAGGTTAGCAGGTCCCAGGAACATAATGAAGACATGGGAATATACTATCCATCCAAGCTAAACCTCTTTGCCTTGCAAATAATAGATAGTGATTTGAGCTAATTCACAAAAAAAAATGGGCAGTGTATTAAGAGGAAAGAAGGACACGTGTCTGCTGTGTGCAGGGCCCTCCAGCAGGCAGGTGGTGAGGTGGATTTAAGAGTGCAAGCAATTTGTTGGGGGTAAGACCTGTAAAAGGAAAACAGGGCAGGAGAAGGATGGGGCAGGAATTTTTTCAGACTAGTGCTGATCTGACCCTGAGAAAGCAAAGGGAGAAGAACCGAGATTGGGCAGGAGAACCTCAACTGTGATACAGATCTCAAAATCTCAGCCAACTCACTGAGAACTCCAGAAGAAAGTTGCCCCTTGGAGGAGTCCTGTGTTGAGCAGAGATGTCCAGGCCTAGTACACGTGTAACACTCAATCACTGGCTAAGGGATGCCCAGGGAGGGCATGGTCTGAGGGGACTATGGCCCCCTTCCTGAAATAGGTCTTAGGCTGCAAGTGATTGTCACCACTTCCACATCCACTGTCACTTCAAAATCTCCCCTTCAAATATCACATTGTCTAGTCTTCACTGCAATACTAGTTCAATAGAATCAATATCTAGAGAGATTTAACTGTACTTATACCTTCCTGTTTCTCTACCTCTCTCTCCCTATTTTTGTTTGTCTGTCTCTATCTCTATATCTATTTTTTACCTACCATCCATTCAGAGAGAGAGAGATTTAGTTGAAGGAATTGGAGGACATGATTGTAATTGACTTACACAATGGTGGGGCTGGCTGACCAAGTCTGGTGCCTGTAGGGCAGGCTGGAAAATTGGAAACTCAGGCAGGAGCTGATATTGCAGGTAAAATGTGTTATTCCTCAAAGGAACCTCAGCTTTGGCTTTGAAGCCCTCTGACTGAATGGATATGGGCCACCCACCTTATCAATAGTAGTCACTGCTTATAGCTGACTGACTGTAGATGTTAACCATATCTACAGGATAATTTCCCTGCAACACCTAGACTAGTGTTTGATTAAGTAACTGAGTATGGAAGCCCAGCCAAGTTATCTCATACTTATAATGACCAAAGAAGCTCACCTGGCAATGTGACCCAGACCCTTAATGGCCTAAGCCCTCAAAACCATTTCTTTCTTTGACCAGGTTTGTAGGACAGTTACACCTGAGCAAGGCATTGCTGAAAGAGTCCATATCAACTGAGCCTGCACATATCCCCTGCTCCACAGTGCACCAGCACCCATACCAAGCCTAGCTAATCAGGGTAAATGACCCTGGCCTAGATGGTGGCTTCTCCTCTCTCCTGCTGGATCCTGGACACAGTATGTAGCTCAATGGGGCCCCTGTACTAAGAGCATTGCCATCACACAAACTTCACCTCATCAGGGATTGCTTTAACTGTGGAGAGGCACCTTGTCCAGGGTCATGCATCATTCAATAGTCACCCACATCCAGTGACTGATCAATATGGAAATATTTGTCCAATTTGGGACAAATATGAAGAGCCACTCCAGCCCTCAGCTATCATGGAGGGGCACATATTGGCCTGTATGAGCTGCGTGGCACCTGCATTCCTCTCTCTGCTTGTCTCCCTCTCCTCCCCAAGGACATTTCAAGGGCATTTATCTCAAGATCATTAGTCCTTAATAAATATCTTGCATTCTAAACTCTGTCTCAGGATCTGCTACCTGGGAACCCAATCTGCAGCCAAATCTTTCCATAAATGGGCAGTCCATCTTGGGTGGGATTGGAGCTTAACCAAAAGTAGCTTTCTCCTGCCAGGATGTTTTAAATATTCTTCTTTTCAAAGTAGAGAATGACACCAATAATAGGAAGAATTTGTACCACCAGGGTGAAAAGAAATGAGAAGAGTTAAAGCTTCGGGGAAAGGGGGGAGAAAAAGTCACACTTGGCTTCACCAGGAGGTTGGAGCCTGCCCTCTACTGAGCCTATTGGAGGGGTTGAACTTCTGAGCAGTACTGCTGACAAGCAGGTACTAATAGGAGAGTGAGCAGGTACAGACATGAAAGCAAAAGGATGTCCAGCAAAGGCCACAAGAGATGGGAACCAAATGCAAACCTGATGCAGACCAGCATGAAACATGAATGGGAGCTTCAGAAGGACTTTAAATGCTAGCCAGGGTTCTGGAGTCAGTATGCCTGAGTTCTATTCCACTCTGCCATGCTGGCTGGTGACTTTATGCAAGAGAGTTAACTTCTCTGCACACCAATTTCCTCATGTGTAAAATGGGGATAATAACATGCAATAACCACCTAGGGTTGTTTGGGTGATTAAATAAAACATACGTATGGCACTTAGTGCCATGCACATGGAAAATTTAAGGTTTCAATTATGTTAATTATCTGTCTGGTTTTGATCAAACCTCCTTCAAAATTAGATATGTGAATATTTCCTCCTCTCTTGCCCACATAGTTGTGAGAGTCATTCAGAGAGATCACCCCATCATCTTAACAATGACTTCGTTTTTCAAATCAATGTCTCCGATTCACCTTCAGTGTGATTATTACATAAGGTGGTCTGGGGAAATCTCCTTAACTCTCTGGGCCTCAACATCTCTATCTATAAAATGAAGTGTTTGAAATAAATTGTTTTCAAAGTCCTTTCCAATTTTAAATTCTCTTTTTCTATTGTCCCCTCCTTCTCCATCAAATGTATCAGTCATCAGTGGACTGATATTCATTGAAATATCATTCAAATAGAGCTTGACAAACAGAAAGAGACTAATTCCATAAAGCCAGGTATCTACCACCAAAATCCTAATTCTATGGGATGTTCTCAGTTCAGTGGTTACCCAGACACTGATTTTCCACATTTTTCTCTACCATCCACAGCCTGAAGAGTAATCACTGGTGCCAGGTTTAATCACCCTGCAGCCCTACAAAAGTCTTGGTCTTCCCAAAACTTGCTTAGGGTCACTGAAGTCTTCTTCCAAAATCCAGGAAAATTATGATGCATTGAAGAAATATTTGGAACCACAAAAGGAAAGACAAGGGAAAAAACTTACCAGCACGCTCATTCCTTGTGGCATGATAATTGTCACACTGCATGATATGCGTGGGAGTAGAGGGGATCAGTGCATTGAACTCTCATCCAACCCTGCTTTAAGTCCATGCATTCAGCTCTAGGAGTATTTATTTTCTTTGCTTATTCTTTGGGCTTCTTTATAAAGAAATGTTCTCTGAACAAAGGCTTTTTTGATTAAAAATTTGAGAACTCCTGCCACGGAGAATGTTTCCACAGATACAGCCCTCATGACTAACTCATGCAGGAGTTATTAGTATTATCTGATGTTGCTCACAAAGTTCTGCAAACCTCAGAGTGATGGGGAAACCTGCCCACAAATAACTCACAGAGCAGAGACTCAAAGCCAGGATGTCTGATGATAAATGCATTTATTCTTTCCAATACCTCTTAGAGACCTCTTTGAAGGTTTATAGTAATAGAAACTTCTGGATATCATAGAATTGTATGTTTTACAACTTTATTCAAGAAAATTCAGAAGATTTTTAATGATTCCCTTTCTAACAATAGCTATCTTTTTTTTTTTTTTTTTGCAATGACTGTGTGTTGGGCAATGGTACTGACTATGCTCTTGACAATAAATGAACTCATTTAGTTTTATCTAATCTGCCACCAAAATATGTATGTTAAGTGTCATCATTAGCCCCTTTTACACATGAGGAAAATGAAAACGCAGGAAGATAAAAATACTTGTCCAAGTTCAAAAAGCTGGTTAGAGACTGGTCTAGAAGCTGGTCCTAAGCAATCTTTCTCACGAGAGCCTGTACATTACTAGATGAGTATGGCTGGGTTTAGGCGCTACAGATTCTGAGATGAACAAGACATCGCCTCTGTACTTATGTAGCTCACCAGTAGGCACACAGCCTCTAACATGGGACTTAGTGCCAAAGTAACCATGCAAAACACTGAATTTAGAAATAAAAATATATTCAATATTAGTTTTAAATAAGGTCTGAGGTCTTAAAGGACTTCCTAAGATTGCAGTGTTTCTTAAATTTTTAGGAAGATCATTTATGCTAGCTCCAGGAAGTTTACTGAGAAAATCTCAGAGAATATACCCCACGTCAGAGGCAATGCATAAATCATGATGGGCATGAAAGCAAAAAAATTATTATACTGAGAACTAGCTCTCATACTGATGGGGGACGGCTTGCCAAGGCCTCTCTGGGAACTTGAGTGAAGAAATCTGAATATTAAAGAAAGAGATGAATTATTCCACTAGGCCCATGGTTTATGAATGCATGTGCGTTGTCTACCAAGAGTTCAGTTACTGAAAGTATAAAATCCAACTCTTAGCTCTAGTCCTCCACTATGAATGATGCACAAAACCAGATAGTGTTGAGAACAACTTTGGAATGTGATAACATTTTTGCATTTCAACTTGCATAACTGTTTTCCACAGTTCCCTGGTAAAAAAAGCAACACACAGTTTTCACTCTCAAGCATCCTCAATGTAAAATTAAAATCACGATTTGAAAAGGACAAATTGGACAGATGTTGCAGATGGAGACTTTGGAGGTGAGTTATGGCCAAGCAGTTAGAGGTGGAACGTTCCTTACAGTTGAAACTGTCAAAACAGGCTTTCAGTGAACATGAGGTGAAATGCAGCCCTCCAAAGAGACATTTGCATCATCATAAAATCTAATCTCCCTCATCTCGGCCCTGGAAAACCTGTGTTGCCTGATTGTATAACACCAAGGTGAAAGCAAGAAGGAAGGAGCAGGTTCAGTGTTCACTCTGTTTGGTCTGGCTGGTCCCTTCTCTTCCACCTCATCCATTTCAGAAAATGGTGGAGAATGGAGTCAGGATGAATTATTGGTTATTTAAAAGGGTGAACAGACACAGACAAGAAGAGAGAAAAATCTACAGACTAGAACCGGTACTATATAAACCTTTGTGCTGGAACTTTCCTGAGCCTCTATGTGTGTGTGTGTGTGTGTGTGTGTGTGTGTGTGTGTCTGTCTGTCTGTCTGTCTGTCTGTCTGAACCTGTGACTCTTGAGTATAATGATATTACCTTCTGGAATAAGATCAAATTCTTAAGAAATCACAAAGCATTTCTATAAAAGTTGAATTATCAACTATAAAGCACTGTGCAATTATTGGTTGTGCTATATTCCTTAGATTTTGTTTTTGAGTAGAAGACAAAATTACCACAAAATAAGAAAAATGGGGTAAATGGTACTTAATACAATCCATGGATAGGCAGTGATGTGTGGAGGAAAGTAAGGGAATCTGGTCTGGAAAGCCTGGCTCCGAGCCAGCCTCTACCCCGCATGAAGACTCAAGGAGTTGACCTATGTTAGCCCTTTGGAAGTGTGCCTGCCACAGCCTGGTCAGTGGAGGTTAGCTGGGGTTGGCAAGCCTTTCGATTTTTCTGAGCCTCTATTTCTTACCTGTAAAATATGAATCAGTACACCTGCTTCACAAGCTAGTGAAGGAGGGTTAATTATACATAAGAATGGAAATTATGAACTATTCACAAATTGACTATTATTATTGCTTTTGGTTGGAGTCTGTGTTTTTATAACAAAGTCGAAAGGGACATATAACACTAAATATATCTGTGGAGAACTGATAGTATAAAAATACTGTATTATTTTCAGAAACATAAAATAAGTGCTAAATTTAGTATTTAGTTTTTGCCCTAATTTGGGATGACACAATCAGCTTTGATGAATATGAAGATTGTTGTGGAAAAATTGGAAAATTTGTCTAAAGGAATGGGCAAAGTCTCTAGGGCCTTGTCCTAAATGATCAGACTAGAGTCACAAGGACCCACACTCAGATGCAGGTGGTGATGATTTTTTTTTTCAATGTATTATGCCCTAGCCAGGTGACTCAGCTGGTTGGAGTGTCATCCCATACACCAAAAGGCTGCAGGTTCAATCCCTGGTCCAGACATGTACGGAAGGCAACCGATTAATGTTTCTTTCTCATACTGATCTCTCTCTCTCTCTCTCTCTCTCTCTCTCTCTCTCTCTATCTATCTATCTATCTATCTCTCTCTCTATCTCTATCTCTCTCTCTCTCTCTCTACCCGCCACTCTCTAAAAAAGAAATTTAAAAAATGTCCTCAGGTAAAGATAATAAAAAAGAAATGCATTATGTGTAAGAGAAATAACAAGACTCACCACCTCACAACAGACTTGAGCCGCAGGCAGCTTGTGACTCTGAGGAGCTGAAAACTGCAGTCTCACTCTCAGAAGCTTCACGCCTGCACTGTGCTCCTGACTTCCCTGCACTCTCAGATCAGTGGCTTTGCACTAAAGCCAAAGAAATAAAGCACAGCCCTCAGTGACTGTGCAGTGTGGTTTGGCGTGGTGTGACAACCTTGACATGGTGGCAACAGTGTATTATTTGTCATCAGTCTGAGCAGGGCTCAGATCCCTGCTGGGAATCTCACTTTGTGCTTGACCTAAGGAAACTTTTTAAATCCCTCTGAACCTCTATTTCTGTTATTATAATAAGTATTGCAACTCCTCCCAGGACTGCGCCGGAGGTCTCAATGAGACAATGCCCGAAAAACACCCACACCTGTGCCTGCACATAGTAGGCACTTTATAAAAGTCAGCTCTCTTCCTCTCCCCTGTTCTGTCTTAGACTCTGTGGTCCTGAGATCAGTACACCAAAAGTACTGTTACAGTCATACTCACAAAGCTTTAGATAATACAAATCAAATTCTCGTGTCATATAAATGGGTAAATTGGCTTAGAGAAACGGGTGGCTTGCTGGAAACAATACTCAGCTGAAACATGACCGGTAGACTTAATGTTCAGTTCTCTAATTCACAAGAATTGCCCAAGCCCAGATATAACCTATTTCTTGGTTGCTTCTTTGCAAATATGTATCTATAGCCCCAAGGGACTTAGGTTCAAATAGGACAACAGCAAGAACAATCTAAACCCCTGTCTATAGTCAAAGTAACCAGAAAAACCTGATGGTTAAATGTCCCATGCCGCTTCCTTCTTCTGCATGTGTGAATGTAGCCATGTATTTCTTTAGTAATTGAACAGACTGACAACATACCACATTGATGACACACCTGGCTAAGCTGTATACAAAGAGGAGATCAAAATTCACCCCAGAAGAGAAGACACATACAGTCAGCTGCAGAGTAGGTCAGAGCACAGATTTCAAAAAGTAAAAATAAATAAATACATAAAAATTAAAAAATTAGTTCAAATCCCACTGTGGCTACTTACTGTGCACTCACTTGCTTTGGCTCCCAAACTTCTCTAGTCTTTTATGTCTCTGTGCTCTGTGAAGAGCCGGACTTGGTCCTTAAATAAGTCATGAAAGTTGACTGCTACAACATTAAAAAAAGGGATCAGCCTGCTATGTAATTTCCTAGTCAATTATTCCATCAGTGGTGACTACTGTTCAGAGACATTATTTATTATTAAGAGAGGTAAAAGCAAAGTGCTGTCTGTTAACCTTCTAAATCAGGGTCAGCCAACTTTTCCTGTAAATGGCTAGATAGCAAATCTCTTCAGCTGTGAGGGCTGTAGAGGCTACCTCCCGCCTTCCCCTTCTCCGCTCGGCAGTTGTAGCCTGAAAACAGCCAGAGACCACGTGTAAACGGGGGTGTGGCTGTGCTGTCACACTAGAAATACAGGAGGCCAGACTGCAGGCCATATTTTGCCTATGCCTGTTCTGAATGGAAAATTATGGAAACTTGAACTACAACAAAGGGCTGGTGACTTAAAGATACTGTAAGATTTAGTGGACAGAAGGCAACAGTAATGGAAGAAACAGCATAAGCAGAGGCAAGAATGAGGAGTAGTTTGGAGAAAGTCTGCTGTTTGCTTCAACTTAAGCTCCCCATCAGGAACCCCCTCAACTCCCAGTTCAAGCTGGGGCATCTGAGAGGTATCCAACAAAAAGAAGCAGGGAATATTGAAGCAAAAGACATCCTGGGACTCAAATTTCAGTGCCCTTCATTGCATCCTTGATGAATGACAGCTTTTGAGCAGAGAACTGACGTGATTGATAACGTGCTTTATTGCAAGGAGAGTGCAATGGCAATTCTCCTAAGACAGAATAAGCAATTAACAAGGAAACAAGCAACTGGAGGAAACAGGAAGTAGGTGGAGTGGAGGATGACACTGTCGGTCAGGCTTACAGGACATAGATGCGGAATATTGAACACAGGAAGAAGAGCTAGTTGGGGAAGCTGAAAATGACAAATTAAAAAGTGAGCTCTGAGACTTTGGGCAAATCACTGAACCTGTGGGAGAAATGGTTTGGATCATCTCTGAGCTCTTTTAGATCCAGAGGTGAAAACAATCAGATTAAACCTGGTGCTGGGGGCACACTGTTATTTTGTGTCCCCAGGACTCAGCAGCCAACCTAAGTCCAGTATTAATTGGTAGGAATGGACAGTGCAATCATCTGTCCTACTGGAAAACTCTTTATCTCTGCCTCTCTTTCACTCTTTTCTCTTTTTTCTTGATTGTTTTTGTTTCATTTGCTTTTTTATGTCCTGTGGAACACGGGACTCTATAAGGCGGTGCATATGATGCCTAAATCCATTGTGTTTGAGGCTTTGATGGGACATTCTCAGTAATGGGGCTTAAGTAGGTTTTCCAAAACAGTGACATTTTCATGTCCATCCCATGAATCGAACAACATCAACCACTTACAAAGGCTCTCCCACAATGGCCTCTGTGTAAAGCTCACACTGTTCAGTATGGCATACAAGTCTTTTGATTGTATGATTCTCACACCTTTCTTTAGGTCCCACCCTACAGCTCTAGTCCAGGTATATGAACCATAAAGCTTCCAAAATGCTCCAAACTGCTTTAGGCTGCTGATCTTTTTGCTCACATGGCATTCCTCTCTTGGGGTCTCCAAGGGGGCCCACAAAAATGCAATTCCCCCTTTTTCACCTGGATTATGAACAAGATAGAAATAAAGCAAAGAAGAAATATGGAAACAATACATATGATATGTATGGCAATACATGTCATGCAAACATGATAGTATTACAGATGGAGGTCAGTGTGGAAGTTACATCCTCCACTAGGTTAGTCAAACAACTCGATAATGTCAAACTCTGGATCTGAGGAGACCTACCCACCCAAACTTGGGCACTGTTGAACTTGGGCAGGTCTCCCTGCCTGTAACTCCTGAGGCAAACGTGGCTTAGCTGAGTTGCACATCCCCAGTTATGCCTTCCAAATATCTCAGCCAGATGAGCCATTTCACAAACTCATAGCTAAAGGGGCAGAGAAAGGCCCAGAGTTACACTAATTAAACTTCTTTTACAGGACAAAAATGTTAGAAGTCAGGAGGAAGCGTCCCTCACTAATGCCACCATTGAAAACACTTTCTCTCTCCATAGTAAACACTTGTTATTCACCAAGCCTTTGCCCCATTATCATCAACAAAGAGTCCTCCAAGTGGAGGCCCTATGGAACTTGTATAAGAACTAAATAAGAACAGACCAATGGTGTATACTTCTAGCTCCTGAAAGACTCAGAGCCTTGAGAGCTATGTGAAAAACATTATGTTTTATCTTCTCATCATCACTTTCTCATTCTTATTGCAATGGGACCTCAATTTTTTCTTGAGAGCTCTTCTTTCCCAATTTACACAAATTTAATCAGGAGGCCAATCAAGGCACCATTCCAGAGATGGAGAGTGTTGAGTCTTGGGCGGAATAACAGAAAGATGAAAATGAGTGGAGGTGATTCACACCAGTGCAATGCTATAAATAATGTGTCCATTTATCCTACTTGGGGATTGTGGTTTCTGTCTCTGTGGGTTGTTTCCAAAAATGACCGTGATTATGTCCCTCTGCACTGTGATCATGCCGTAGGTAACATCTATTTCTCCACTCCCCACCTTGAATCTGGGCTGGTCTAGATACTCACTTTGACCCACAGATGGGGCAGAGGTAGTATCATGCTAGGTCTGAGCCTAGGCTCTAAGAGGCTGCCCATCCTTCTGCTAATTTTCCTGGACCTTTCCACCTTCATTGAACAAGAGCCAGTAAGACCCTCCTCCCCCTCCCTCCCCATGAATGAAAGGCCATGTGGGGCAGAGCCTGCCTGTTTCTCCCAGGCAAGACCTTAGAAGTATAGAAGGAACCAGCCAAGATGCAGAAAGCCCCCAGCTGATGAGCTGCTGACCTCAGATGCTTGGACAATAAAATAACTCTGTCCCCACCACAAGCCGACCTGGCCCAGAACAGAAGACCTCCTGAGACAAACAGCAAATGGGATCTAACAAATGCCTATTGTTTTAAGCCACTGAGGTTTGGAGGGATTCCTTACATAACAATGGCCAACTTACCCTGGCCCCCAATTTTATTGAGATATAATTGATATATGGCATTGTATACGTTTAAAGTGTAAAACATGATAATTTGATATTGGTATTCAGAAGTGACTTCGGGACTGGGTGTCAGGCAGTGATTGCAAAAATGAGCTGTTGGAAAGGGCTATGGGTCAGCTTCTCTTTGCATTCAGAGAACCATTCCAAATTCATCCAACATTACCTTTCTGTTCTTTATACTTAATCTGAGTTCCTATGTGCTGCTTAGGACAAAAGACACCTGCTTGAAACAAACTAGAAGGATGGAAAAAAGACAAAATGGAGAGAACGGAAAAAAAGGAAGGGTATGATTGAATTAAAAAATAAAAAAATAATAAAGCAGATCATTTAACCCTAAAAATACAATGCATTTTCCAAATGCCAGAGTACACATGAATCAATTGAAATGCTAGTGATTATCAGAGTTAAAAAAAAAGTCTGTTTGATGTTGTGGTTATTCAGTTTATTGTTATAACACATACACATGCACACACACACAAATGGAATTACAGATGGCTAACCCATCTGGTCAGAGGGCACCAGAAATCACAAGCAAATGCATATTGAAAGTTTTTGATTCATGCAGGAGGTTTTCCACAAACAACTCACTGTTGCTGATTACATCACTACACACAGATTATGTTCTGCTGGGGAAAGGGGAAATACAGTGAAATCTATTTCTGCTCCCTGAAGCATTTATTCTGTACGTACCATAAAGCAAGGCGTTCCCTTGATAAGCAGACTCCATGTGTCATGATCAAGAAGAAATCTTGAATCCCTACAAAAATCACAGAATATTTCTGTTATTTTTCTCTTTCATATCAAAAGTAAAAAAGTTGGATTAATTCTTGGGTTCACCAAATAATTTTTGAATAGCTTATACAACAAATCAGATAATGGGCAATTAAGTTCTGGCCTTTTCTTAATTATTGATTTATTTAACAAATATTCATTCCTCAAATATGCTCTGATAATATTACTGTATTTTCAAAACACTGTACTTTAATGGACTTCCTGATGTCCATTTACACAATTAAAGAATTGTGTAAAACTAACTATAATGATGGCATTACCATACATTGTGACTGAGAAAAATCACTCACCTCCCTAAGATTTCTGGATATTTCTAGAGCAGTGTTGGCTACACCTAAGCTCCATTCATAGGTTGCCTGTGTTCATTTCCCAGCTTGCTGCTCACTAGCTGTGTTAACATTAGGCAAATTGCTCATCCATGCCTGAGTTTACTTTCTTATAACAGGAAGCAGGAATAGTATTGTCTCATTATCCATTGTGAAGATTGAACAAGTAAATGCATGCAAAGTGCTTAGAATCTAGACCACCACCTGGCATATAATAACTGCTTGATAAATATTAGTTATTGTCATTAGCTATAATCATCACCATCATCATCATCATTGTCATCACAGCCCTCAATTATCTAACATTTCACACTATTTGATGATCACTTACAACATCCCATTTATTTCTCAGATGAGTCCTGAGATATATATTATCCTTATTTTACAGAACTGAAACCAAGACTAAGGCTAGTAAAATAATTTGCCCAAGGTCATTCTAGCAATAAAAACGTCACAGTCAAGCCCAGGCCTCCAGGATTTCAAATCTTTGCCCATCCTCTAAACCCCGCCCCAGTCAGTGGTTTCTAAGGGTATCTACCTATTTTCTTTCTGCCTTCTTTCCCCAGCTCCCCTAATTCTAACTAAATCAACCACTATGTCCAGCACTAGTGAGTTTTGGGCATGTTTTTCTTCTAATAAGGTGACCTGGCATGATTCCCAACCCTGCTGGTATTGTGGAGGAAGAAGTTCAATGCAGTGATTAACCATTTGGAAATGATCAGACTGCCTGGATTAACATCCAGCTCTAGTGCTGATAACTACATTAATGTGAATTACTGCATTGAAATTTCCTCATCAGGAAAACTATACCATCCAATAGGCCATTCTGGGGATGAAATGAAATAACCAGAGATTAACTCAGTGTTTGGCATGTAGTAGCCTTGAATAAATGTTAGCATAGGAGGCTGATAAATGGGAGCCCTTCTGTCTCCTCACTGGCAGAATTCCCCAAGATCTCAACAATAGGTGCTGACAGCCAGATCCAAAATACAGGGCTAGGCCTTATTTGTTACAAAACTGTACAACTGAGATTGTCACCGACCTCAAAGGAATAAAAGAATTTGAGTAGAAAAGCAGGTGACAAAGCTTTTCTGTTAAGGGACTATCTGAGGTCTGTGTGCCACATCCCAAAACTCAGAGAAAAAGGGAGGAACTTGCTTCTGACCTCAAACCAAGTGAAAGGAACTTTGAAGGAGCACCGAGGTGGGTTGTGTGTTAGAGGATTTGGGAAATAATGACCTTGGCTTGGGGAAGACTGCGGCTGGGAGTGTCATCGCCAGAACTACCTACCTCAGATATCCTGGCACTATAGAAATGGAGCCCCACCCATGGGGAAAGCCACATTTTCCAGGGCACCAGAAGTGACCCCAAAGTTAGAAGCCAGCCTGATGTCTTTGTGGGGTGGACTGTGGAAAGCCCAGGGGGCAGGAGAAGTTGGAAGTGGCCAACTATAGGTGCAGCATCACATGTGTTAAGAGACCTGTGGATAGACTTCTAGCAAGAAGACCTCTGAAATCTGCCCTCAAAATGGACCCCTTAAACAATAAACAGGAAATACCTATGCTACAGGTAGCAGGGTCCAGCACCCGGTCACTCCTCTGCCTGCCACAATGGCCTTTTTCCTCCTCCTGCACTTGACCATGAAAGGATCAGAAATCTAGACTAGAGAGAGCAGGATGAAGCAGAAGATCAGGGTGGGGAAACAGAGAAGACACTCGTGGCCCAGGAACCACAAGCAGCTTCTGAGTCTGAAGTTGGCCTGATTCAAGACAGAGGAAAAGTTAAAATTGGAGTAAGGCTTGAGCTTCAATAATTGCACCAGTCTGGACATTTAAATTATTGAAAAGGGTCTGCACTTTGACTGAGCAGAGTCCCAACACGTTTGGGAATGGCTGAGACTTGGTCCAGGAGTGGGGAATCATAGATGCACTGCTTTCACATGTAATGGGGGTTCAACATTGGCTGAAATTAACTGAAATGACAATGGTTCTGTACCAAGATGGCATGGCCATGCTGTGCAGAGAGACATGCAGAGGTTTGGGGTTCAGATACACTTCACTTAGAGCCTAAATTTCTCTCTGCCTCTTCCTTGCTTCTCTTGAGTTGTACTATGGCACTCTGGGTCGGTGTACATCACAATGACAGAGCAAAGTAAGTGCTTCATATTAAACATCTAAGGCTCTACCTGGTCCTAGCATTCAAGAAAAACTCTCCATTTCCATCTTGCTGGGATAAAGAAATGACAGAAAATAGCATTGTTATTAATCTCACAGTTCTTTGACAAGGACAGTAACCCAAAGGACATTTCAATGTATTGCCCGTTGAGTCTTGAACTACCAGTGAAATCTTTTAGAGAAGATGTCAGCATGAAGCGCCTGATAACACCTTTTCCTCCCAAGATGAGCCAGCCCACCACCGACGGGAGAAACAGTGCAAGAAGCAGCATCGTCCTCGTGCCTGCTGAGCAAGCTGGTCAAGATTCCTCGGTCAGGCAGCTCCTGCGGATTCCAGGCCAGCTTCACAGTTCTTTCTGTAAAATTAGAACAGTGATCATCGTAACATCACCCTACTTTATCGCATTTTGTGAGCATGTAAGGATATAATGTATAAAACATACTTAGCCCCCAAATGTGCCTGCTGATGCATTAACAACAGTCTTATAAGAGGGGCCCCTGATGTCATCCTTCCAAGTTAGGCTAAGACTCTTCTGATCACCGCATGTCTTCATCTTTGTTAAACTTTGATGATATGGTTTACCATTTTTATTGTGTTTTCATTTGTTTCTATTAAGGATAAGTGTTTGAATGTGGAAATTAACTAAAGCGTCTCATCAACAGCTGACTCGGGTTCATTTTGCTCTCCTAACAAAATAAAAAGGCAGACTCCACAGGGATTCTCAACAGGAGCTGGGGCATGTCAGTGTGTGTCTGTGCGCCTGTCTTCCTCCAGCATGAGTTGATAATAACAGCTTATGAAACTGAAATAATGTGCAGAACTATAAACTCCTACATAGACAGAGAGTTATAAGGTGTCCTTGGGGGGTGAGGGGGGGCCACAGAATCCAGTGGTTTTAGAGTCCTGGCTCCCAGGCCCTATACTAAACATGTGCCTTTTCTCGTTTGCAAACCAGGGAGAAGAATAAAGTAATAGTTGCCTGCAGGGTGGTAATGAGAGTCAAAAAAATAATGTATATGAAAGCACTGGCTAAATTCTGAGCTGCTATATGACGTTAACATGTATTACAATCGTAAAGCCCCACCCACTCTTCTTCCTCAGGAACCAGACAAGCCACACAGAGCGGTAAACCGGGGACTCGGGCAC